>VDFB02286159.1:0-53009 GCA_007258455.2 Sequoia sempervirens | reverse complement strand
AACCACCTTCAAAAACAGGCTAAAAATAGCAGGGTGACTAAAAATGGCAGTGCCGACAGGGCAACAGGATCATAAGGATGCAATGTGCAAAGTTTCAAGTCATTCCGGGCTTCAGAAATGCAAATTCAGAAGACTTACTATAAATAGCAGGGCACGAAGCTGGCGAAAGATGATGAAAATTTGTCTAAGTCTGGAACTTCGTCCAGCAGGCCTAGCAAATGCGCCCAGATTGATGAGGAGGCATGAAATTTTTTCAATGAAGTTCATCTTGCTCAGGGGTCAAAATGTGCCCAAGGCAGAAGAAAGTCAAGGAGAAGTCAACATCGTTCATCCTGCAGGCATGCCAAAATGCGCCCAAGGAAAGCTTAGAAGGTTAAAAATTTTCTAAGGCATGAAAGAAATCTGCCTCACCCTCCTAAATGCGCCCATCCTGCAGCAGGGGTGAAATGCGCCCAAAACACAAGGAAGTCAAAGCAGTCAACGTTCTTCATCCTCCTCAAGGGGCAAAATGCGCCCAAAGTCATGCATGTGAAGACGAAAAATGGAAGGTGAAGAGTCACTCTTGAGGCGTTGGAAAAAGTTTATACTTCACACATGCCAAAATGCGCCCAAGGTAGGAGTGGGTGAACAAGTCAACACTTTCATCCTCCACTTACATCAAAATGCGCCCAAGTTGAGGTTGTAAATGGTAAATAAAGGTGGTAAATGAGGTGAAATATGATTGAAGCATGGTAAAAGGTGGTCAAAGGTGGGCATTATTCCTTTCCTTGCCTCAAATGCGCTTAAGGGTGGTGAATGTTTGTTATGTTTCAAGATGCTTGCCTAGGCGTGATTTTAAAATTCCTCTTCAAATGCTATATGCGCCTAGGGAGATGGGAGTCATAAGGTGTTAAAATATTTTCTAAGGCATGTTGAAGGCGTGATTTTCTTCAAGTATGATATACGCCTAAGGTGGTGAGTGAAGGCAAAATAAAAGGATAAATATCTCTAAGACGTTGGGTTTTTTTTTTAAATGAATATTTCCTAAGTGTGGAGTGATATGGGGTGAAGTAAAGAAAAATGTACAAGGCGCCTCTAAGTGAAGTTGATAAAAATTCTCCTCCACTGGCAAACAAATAGAATTTTCTAAGGGAATTTTTTTTTTTTTTTTTCAAGAATGCAAGAGATGATTAAAATATTTTTCTAAGGCAAATATTTTCTTTCTTAGAAAATACGCCTAGAACTCAAGGTGATGAAGTTTTTCGAAGCACGAGCAAATTTTCTCAGCAGTGGAGTCAGAGACGATAATAATGCAAGAAGATTCAAATTTTTCAAGAAGTCGGAGCAACACAGAATGATCACAGGCAAAGAATGAATTTAAATGGTGAAAATAATACTCTCTTAGGTTCAAAATTGAAAAATTAAATGAACCCGTTCGTTGGGTACCCATGGATTCGAGACATTCTGAAGAAAATTCTCTTCTGGGTACTGGACGTTCGCAATGATAGATGGATTTCCAAGTCTTCCGCACTTCGCCAACACTTTTCCAGTGAAGAATTTAATCAGTGCTTAATTTGTGAATTTTCCTAAGGGAGAATTTAAAATTTTCTAAGGCAAATTTGAATAAAATGTGTTTTCAAAATGAATTTCCTTCGAATGATGAATTTCAAGTCAGTTGCCTAGATGATTTTGGTTGAATTCTTCGAGGATGAATTTTCCAGAGATGATGAAGTTGAATTCGAATTCAAGTAACAGAGCTCCGGCTAGTGAGTTAAAAAGATGAATTAAATTAAATTTTCAAAAATAAATTCAAAAGCGCCAGTCAAAGTCAAGTTTCTAGAAGAATAAGATTCCCGACGACTGGAGACAAGTGTCAGAAACACCAGAGAGGGAAAATTCGAATTCTTGAAGTGGAGTAGTGGAGTTTAATTGCACTGGCTAAAATTAACTTCTTCTAGAATTCGAATTTTACCTATAAAATGAGCAAGTTTCTCACTTGTTTTCACAGCTGAAGAAGTCGAATTTGCTCTGAGGGTGAAGTGTTGCAGTGAATTGTTGCTTGAAGAGTTTGAAGTCTGAATGTTGCCTTGGGTTGCTGGAGAGCTTGAAGGAATTCGAAATTTTGTTGAGGAGTGGAATTTGCTGAGAGGCGCACTTAGAAGTTGATCAAATTTGCAGCTAAAGGAGATGCCTTGAGTTGCTGAGAAGTGCATTAGCAAAGAGGACGCACTTGCTGTTGAAGACTGGAGTTGCTGAAGTTGCTCAAATTTGAATCTAGGTGGTGCACACTTGCTGGTTGAAGACTCGAGTTTGCTAATTGCTAAGAGTTTGAACTTGAGCTTGCTGATTGTTAGAGCTTATCTTGATTGAGCTTAGTGGAAGTTGCTAGTGAAAGAGACGCCTTTAAGTGAAGTAAGTTGCTGAAAGTTTTTGAAGTGTGAACTTGCTGATTGCTGATACAAAGTTATAGAAGTTCAAATTGCTGATTGAGGATATTGAAGTGAAGCCATCAAAGTCTACTTAGAAATCTGTTCTAAGTGTTGGAATTCAAGAAAAGAAGCTGAGGTTTGCAAACACGAAAGTTATTGCAGCTTCTAGAAGTTGACTGCAGCCCCTACACAGTGTCATTTTATTTTATAAATTGCTGATGAATGTTGTTGTTTGCAGATGGCTGAAGCGAGGACAACTGGAAAGGACAATGGTGCCTCAAGACAAGCCGTGATCAAGAGGCTGAGCAAAACGTTCATGCCAGAGTCGAATTCATTTCAAAATTGGGCAAGTTGACAGACACTAACCTGGGCTCCGTCAACCTAGAAACCTTCAAGAACAGGATGTTTGGAATTGGAAGTCATCGGGCTTCAGTCACTTCGCACAACATTGTCCGAAGTGGATTATATGCAGCTACTGGTTTTCCGCCAGCTATTCAATGCTCGGAGCTGATGATGGAGTGTGCTAATTGCTACGAGAAGGAACACCGGTCGATCATGTCACCAGATGGCCAAGTGCTTGCCAATCTTACTCCGACAGCCATTGGTGAAGCTTTCGGGATCCCGGTGCACAGAAATATGATCTACAAGTCCAGAGAACGAGCTGAGCGTATGTATGCTTCTGCTTTTGAGCGATGCATGGATACAATTAACACCCACTGGATGAGCACTCCTAAGCCTTCTCGAACGAAGTTGCCCAAACAGATCATAGCGGATGACTCGAAGCAGGAATATTGTGACCTCGTCATGATGCTGAGCAGGGTTGGAGGTTGCCCACAATCATTTATTTTTGAGCCTTGGATGTTTTATTACATCAACCTGGTGCTGGAAGGGAAGGATTATGTTAATTGGGCCGAGATGATCAGTGATAATCTACATGAGCAGCTCCTGAGCTTGGGGAGAACGAAGACATTTTACATGAGTTCCTATATCATTTATATGTTGGCACGGATACGAAGTACAGGGGGATTTCTTACAAGGAACCTATCGGTTGTGGCTCTCACCAGTTTAAGATATATGATGCTTGTCCGCAGTTGCACCTGTCGAGCACAACCCACTACAAGCGTGTCAACGATTCTTTCACCATGTACATTGCGAGACTTCTTCAAGAGCGGTTACACCACAGAATCTCGAGGGATGCCCAAGAGCTAATTGAGAGGTATGGGTGTTGGTTCATACAGTTTCCGAGATTTTCTTATGTTAGGCTGCAAGGTTTCTCATCATACCCATATAAACTGCCTAAATACCCAACAGATAAAATATTGATGCTAGAGATATCTAGGCAACTGCTTGCCTTTGATAAGATTCAGAAGAAAAAGAAGAAGGGAGGGATTGAATTTCCAGTTGTCATGGGCAACTCAGATGAGGTGTGTCCTTCTATACAGGCAGCTAGAGAAGTTGAAAGTGAGCTTCAATTTTATCATTTCTCATATCATACAAGTCGACAACACTATGACCCGCATCATAACATCAAATGGGTGTTGTCAGAAGAATTTAAACATAAGGCCACCATAGAGGATTATTGGGCTGATGCAGTTGATGAGATTGAAGTACGGAAAAGGATGTTCTCTCGGTTGCCGATTACTCTGATCAGGGAGTGTGAGGTTGTACCGGTTCCGGACCAGGTCAATGAGGATATGGATGTAGTCCATCCGGATTATGCAGCTGTTCGAGATACTCCACTTCCACCCGTGGATTGGTCAGAGCCCGAGGTTGCTGATTTAGATACTCTCTCTATCCCGGTCATGACATTTACCAGAGCATGGGTTGATAGACGGGTGAACAGGCTAAAGAGTAGGTCAATTGCTTTGACTTACAATATGATGGGAGATCATAGGACGCCCACCATTGGCAGGAAGAAACAGATTACAAGAGGTCCAGAGTCCAAGAAGAAGGAGGTAGTTCGACAGGAGCCCACTTAGCCAGAGCCTCCACGGGTTACGGTTGCAACACCATTGGAGACACGTTCTCCGAGTATACAGGAGGTATCCTTATTTGCTGATCAGAGGATTGCATTGAACTAGGTACAGGCAATACAGGATGATATTCAGCCTCCACGGAGGGAATCAGTTGGCCAGAGCGTCAACGCACCTGATAGAGTTGATCAGCAGGATGATGAGGGGACTATCACTGACCCTCAGTTTCAGCAGGAGTTAGAGGCGGCCATGAACGATGATGATGATATAGTGTCAGGTGATACTCAGCCACTTGAGGACGATGAGCCTCGCCAGAATGATGAAGAGGTTGAACAAGTTAGAGAAGTAGAGGCACAGGAGCAGCAGCTCTTCGATATACAATATGATGTGCCAAATTGGCTTAAGGACAGAATGAGAAGAAGCCCTAGTGAGGAAATTGATCCAGCAGTTGAGATGGAGGAGTTCTTGAACCGGATCAGTGCCCCTCCACAGAAGAAGAAAGCAAGAAAATTTTTGAAGATCTCCACTGATGAGGATGGCTCTCGTACTCTTCACGTTGCTGTTCCAAGAGTTGAGTGTGACCGGAATGAAGCAGTTCCTGAGAATTATGTGGTCACGACTTTGGATTTGGGACGCCCCACTGGTGCTCAGATTGTTGAGGAGTGTGATAACTCCTTCCTCGCCCTCAAGGATAGATTATTCAAGAAAGAAGGGAAGTATAAGAAGTTGAAACGAGAACACAACGCCTTGATTGGATATGTTCAGCAATTGTCTCGTTCTCGAGGGCAGGATGTACCAGTGATAGAGCCTCCAGCAGATATTCCTAGAGGGTCGATCAGCGGCTTAGAGAGTTGGGGAGGATGGCACAGGAGGCGGATAAATGGGTCACAGGAGTTCGTCTGAGGACAGAGAAATTTATGGAGGACCTTGCTTCTGCCTTTCAGCAGGCCTCTAGTATTTTGACACGGATGGATGCGATGGATCATGCTTGGGGCGGCAGCTTCTATCTATCGAGTAAGGTGATCCAAGCGTCTTGAGGCATTGAGGCATGTGCCGTTGCAAGTGCTAATTGATGGAGGTGTCGATTCAGGAGAATGACCGATCGATTCTCTCGGTGGTATTCTTGGCAATCACAGGTCGTGGTTTCTTTGATGCGGCCAGGCGGATTCAGCTAGAGTACATAAGGCTATGGCCAACATTATAGATGGAGTTCAGAACACCTTTGAGGCCATATTTGCTAGGCGGCTGAATCCGGATGAGATAAGTGTTGATAATTTGAGGGGTTTGCTGGTGTCTTTCTTTGCAGACGTTAAGACCTTTGTGAGAATGATTTCGAATCTGCTACTTTCTCTACTTTGATCCAGAACACGCAGGACTCCTTAGCTGCTTGGAGAAAATCTTGTACAAGGCATGAGCATTCAGTCACGGTATTAGAGTTTCAGTTAGATTGTGTTCCACCGATTTCAGTTCATGACGTTGAGGCCGTACTTGGCAGATTTGTTGAGTTGGCAGTCAGAGAGAAGGCAAATGGGAACACACTACTGGACGAGGATCTTCTAGAAGACTGAATATGGGCATTTATTGCATTTGCTATTTATGGGAGTGAGTGGGAATCTTTGATTCATTTAATGTACCACTCCCTATTCTGGCAGTTTTTAGGGTTAGGGCTGAGGTGGCACGATTCTGGCCACTCTATTAATTGTAACCCTAGCCGTCTTTTGGGACTTGGCTAGCTATAAAAGGGGGAGTCCCCCTCATTTGTAATTCATTAGATCAGGCATTAGCATTAGAGCTAGAGATTGGAGAGATCGCATAGTAGAGCATAGTAGTCATTTTGCTTAGTGTGGAGAAGAAAGAAAGTTTTCCCTTTGAGAACTTTTGGGAGATTGTTGTGTAACACTTTTCATGATAATAGATCTTTTCATTGATGGTGGAATTCGTCTTGTCATGAATAGCTAGCAAGGTCTCTTCTTCCTTTCATATCCAAGTAGCTTAATTTCATGCAAGTAGTTTACGTTGATGTGTGGTATTTTTGTTGAGGTAGCTTCTTTCATTCCATACCACTAGCGGCTTGTTGATGATAAGTTCGCCTTGCGTTGTCAACTGGAGATTATCTTGAATCTAACTTCGGTTGTGGTTTATATACTTATATGCGTCGTTGTGATGGTGTATGTATGCTAAATCATAATTTGAACATCTTTTGCTATTCCCTTGAAGATTGCACCGATTTCGCTGAAGCTGTCCGACGTGAGGCTAGGTAAAATCTGGTTGAAGTCTGCCGAAACGGAGTCCCACATATCGTGCATTTAGAATAGAGCATAAGTTTCTTAGGCCCTATACCCTTTTACTTTCCGTACATTTCTGATTAGTTTTAGGAAAACAAGCTATATTGCCAAATCATACACGCAAGAACCCCTTCAAATTATATATCCGCTGCTAACTGTGAGAAGTCTGAACAATTGCGTAAGTCCCCTCGTAAGAACACAGCATATACACATCAACCAAACTGAGCCTATTCGCATTTAAGGAACCTTGGAGTTGAAAACATGATCTTACTCGCAATCTTAGCATGTTGAATACTTTGATCAAGAGGGAATAAGGTATCCGTTGGGAAACTTTGTTCTGCTGTTTGGTGCGGTCACGAAAAACACATCAACACGCCTGACCCCTGAAATTCATCCCGGAAGCTAGACTGCTAAAAATAGAAAGTTGCCTGTTCTTGCTCAAATTTTGCGCGCGAGTAGCCTGATGTGCTCTGAATGTCGTGTGACTGTCGGAATCTCAAAAAATGTTGACGAATTGCCTGTAATTGCACACTTACTAAAAATAGTAAGTACCTCAGAATCTGATGAAAATTTGGTGGGAGTTTGCTAGAAGCATACTGACAATAACGTTAAGCTCTGTTTTCAATTTACTCAATCCGTTCGACCTCGGACTGACCAGGAAAAATGAAACCCTAATTTTCAAACTCGGCCAAAATTTCACATTTTAAGCTCAAAGGCGGAGAAATCCCGGAAAGCAGACCATAGAAAAGAGACAGACGGAGAGAGAGAGACCAAGAACCAAAGCCCAAAAGACCAGAATGGAGCAAAAATTAGGGGTCCCCATTTGAATGGGGCGATGTGTGAAAAAGGTCACAACAGGATGCAACGTGGGAGAATGAGTAAATTTTGCAGCATCTGGAGTTACAATTGCTTGAGGAAAAGCAATTTTGGGGAGGGCAGACTATAATGTCCCCTTCCTAGTCAATTTAGGTGGTGGATCATTAACCTATTCTACTGGTCCCCATAGGCTAATGTGTGTTGGACTCTGGAGGCATTTCGTCCTATAGTTTGGAAATAATCAGTGACCAGTTGGGTTCCAACCGTTATTATGAGCATGATGCCTTTTTTTGGCGTGATTTCAAGGTGGTTTCCAATACTTACTATTTTTAGTAAGTTAGTTTTAGGCACTAGTGGGCTAGTGGTCAGTGTTGCTATTTTTAGCAATGCTAGTGGGTGTCAATTTCAATGTTCTAGCATGGATCAATATTTGTATTATAAATAACATTAAGTTATTAAAGTTAAATTAAATATTTAACTTACATTATTTAATATTATAAAGTGTTATTTTTAAAAAAGGCCCATGGGAAGTCATAAGTCATTTTAAAAAGGGGGCCAAGTTATCTTCCTAGAGTTGGGTGCCCAAATTGGAGACTTAATGAAGTCTCAAAAATTAAATAAAATATTATCTCAAATTGGGGTGTGGGATTTGGGGATGATATTTAAGACCTTTTGAGGCTCATTTTGCGTTCATGCTTGGTTGATATCTTTGTTATTTTGATTAGAGGAGCTAGTTCTTCTTCTTCTAGGGTTTGTGAGGGCGAAAACCTTCGTAGGCAACATTCTCTACATTGTTGGAAGACACAATCTGGAGAATTCTTGGCGATTTCACTTCAAGAATCACAATTGGGCTTCATTGCAGATTGAAATTCAGAGTTTGGGCAATAGAGATATATTTCAGATTTGAGAGATCATATTGTAGAGCAGATTTGAATACATCAGCGACAGATTTGAGGAGTTTAAGTGCTTTCCTTCCTGCCTGTACCATTTTCCTAGGTTGGTTGTACACTGTGGAGGGAGGTTTGATCATTTGGAAGGGCGGCTAGGGTTTTTGGAGGTTGTATTGCATCATTTGAGGTCATCCAAGGCTAGAGAGCATTGTGCTTACAACATTTCTACCATTGGAGGTGACTTCTGCAACTAGTGTCCATTTCAAAGGGTTTCAAAGCAAATATCTCCTGTGAGTTCCAAATTTGTAGCTCCGGGATTTTTTGGGTATTGTTGATTTAAATAATAGGGGATATTTTATGAACTAGGTTGTCAGTATTTTGATGAAAAACTAAATATTTAAGCTTGTAGAAAAATCTGGAATTTTCAACTGTGAATCCCCTATGTAATGTTTAGTTTTTGAGTTAAAATATTATTGCAATATCTTATATTTTGCTGCAATATATTGTTGTATGAAACTTTGCAAAAGCATCTCAAAACACTCTTCAAGATACAAAAAAAAAAACCATGTGCAAAACCAGGCTGCATATTACATCACTGGTACCCTTTAAAATCTTTAATAGCTCAAAATAAATATTGTTCATTTGCATAATAGAAAAAAAAATTTAAGGTAAGGGTTCAGCATCTTGTGAATGATAGAATAACATGCAAATGACAAGTGCTCAGATAAATGTATGGCATTAAACAAATAGAAGCACTACAACAGAAACAGAAACCAGTGATTCCAGAAAACAGACCTTTCCTTTGTAATTGCAAGTTTCGTTGTTTCTCAAGCTCATATTTCCTTTTCCACTCAATTGCCTCTTCTTGAGCCCGAGCTTTGCCATCTGCCACTCGCTGTAGTGCCTTTGCAACAGCTGTCAATTAACATAATAACTTCTTACATATGCACTCACATAGCCAATCTCAATTTATTGCCAAAGTTAATACAAAGAAAATTAGTTGATATAAAAAAGTATGCACATGCCTTGATAATGATAATCTGCATGGAGCATTATGTTTCAGGACAGTTGAGAAAAATGCAAGAGAAAATTAAATATTACAATTCAGAAATTCTTTAGAATCAAATTAAAGAGCAGAGAAACTTTGTGTAGTCTATCTCCTTTTGTGGCTGGTGCTTCAGCAGCATATGCAGAAATTCAAGAGCCTGTTATCCCACATTTTGTTTCGAAAGAAGACATGTAAAATCTTGAGTAGCACCTAACAGGATGCAACACTCACAATGGAATAAAAAGAATGACAGGTCAATTCTGCCTTCTTGTCAGCCCTTTATCTAACTTTGCTTCTGCACATTAAAGTTTAGAATTAATTTGAGAGATGTAAAGTATCACTTTACATTATAATACCCAATAACCTCATAGGAAGATTAATTGGGAGGAAAAACTGTAGGAATAACACATGCACAGACTTTTTGAGATTCTCACCTGTATAAACATTCAAAGAATGCAAATATTTCAAAATAAATCTGAAGATACTGATCTGAATCTACTGCAGCAAACTACCTACTGCCTTAACTCTCATTAACCTAATTTACCATTTTAAATCAATGTCTCAAATAAAAACTAATCTATTGCAGCAAACTACCTAAGGTTTTAAATCCCATTAACTTAAACTACTGTTTTTAAATCAATGTCTCAAATTCAAACTAAATTGTCCCCCTCTCTTGGAATATTTCCCTTTCAAGGGATGCATAGATGATCACTTACAAGAGTACAATATTCACAATCAAAGCTCCTCTTCTCCTAGCTCCTTTTCAATCTCCTATTCACTCATGTATAGAATTTAAGTAATGGTTTTGGGCCTTCTAAGCTCACAAATGGTGCCACTCAAGCATCAATTTGTTAGAGAAACAGATTACTGGTCATGTACAGAGACTTGGAACCTTATTGTGATTGTTCAAATTGTCAAATGGAACCATATTCAGCCTGATCCAAGATGATCCTGTTAGAATATTATTATTATTGTATTATTAATGGTCAATGTTTTTTTATTTAGTTAGCTTAGTTAACTACTGTTTCTACAGTAGTCTCTAGGTAGGTAGATATATTTAATATCTACAATATTATGTATCCTCTTTATAATGTAACTTTTTCATATTAATGTAGTAATGTAATTTTACCATTCACATGGTATCAGAGCAGTAAGGATAAAACCCTAAAAATTCGTGGGCCTGTCTGCAACCATAATTCAAATTTTTTCTGTGCTAGGGTTTCTGAGCTTCAAATCACGTTTTTTTTGCCGTCTAGACGTCACCTTTCCGTGTTTTCGGTTGCGTATTATTTTTGGGCGACGTTTTTTTCTGTTCGGGCCTTCTGTTTGGACGCCATTTCTGGTGTTTTTTCAAGTCTTCTGAAGCTCGTGTGTTTTAAGGCCGCGTGTTTTCTATGTTGGTGCCGCGATTTGTTTATTTCTAGGCACATTTCTTTACTACTAAAGGTCGCGTTTTTTCATTTCGGCCGTCCTAGCCACGTGATTTTTTGAAGAAACGCCCTCTTTCTCTATCCGCATTTCATCATGAGTCTTGTGCTCATCTGCACACGATTTTGTGGGTGAAATTGTTGTGTTTTAAAGACGCGTTTTTGCATCATTCATGACGCCTTTTTTTTCTTCTGGTTGCTGAGGCGCGTTTCTAGACGCAATTTTCTTGCTTCCCGGGCGACACCTCTGGTTTTCTTTGTGGCGTAATTTTTGGCACCAATTTCAAACGAATTTCTGCATTTTCTGCAAGTTTCTGGTCTCTAATGGCAGCCTAGGGTTCCAACACTTTCGGCTAGGGTTTTTACCCTTCAGATCAAGTCAAAAAATTATTTTGATTGCAAATTCCTTCTGGGTTTTCGGAGATCTCAACTGGGTTGCTTTCATATTTTTTTGGGTACCTCGTTTTTCGTGCCTCAAAATTTGTGTTGTCAAAATTCTCTAAGTATTCCTCAAATCTTCTAGGTTTTTATTTATCTTTTCTAGGTTCTTAGTAAAACCTTGAAATCCGTGCTAGGGTTTTGGTTTTTTGCCTTGGAATTTGTTTTCAAGAACCTGTTTTTGTTTTTTGTGCATTATTTTGTCGTCACCATTTTGTCTGCGAGGTACGTGATGGCATCTTTGATGAACATAATGCTCGAAAGTAGCCAGAAGTTCAAAGGAAGAATTACAACACCTGGAAGCAGCGCATGCTTACGATCTTTGAATATCGATGTCTTGATGTAGTTGTTCTAGGTACATCACCTCGACCTCCCGTTGTTGGAAAAGATCAGGACAAATGGGAACGCAACTGGGAAGCTGTCATGCTCATCAAGCTTTCAGTCACTGACAACCAGCTGCCACAAGTGTCGTCAAGCAAAACAACTGCTGAGGTCTGGACAAACCTGAAGGATCTCCATGAAATGTTAGATAAGAGTCGTGCGTTCTTTCTTAAGAACATGCTCTTTTCGATAATGATGGACGAGAAGAACACCACTCTCCAAGAGCATCTGACAAAGATAAAGGACATTCGTGACCAGCTGGAAGCAATTGGTCGAAAGATGGAGGAAGAGGACATGGTCGTCATTACTTTGAAAATTTTGCCAAAGTCTTACGAGGATTTCATTGAGACGCTCAATATTACTTCAACAAATGTTGACTTGAAGTTTCCAAACTTGTGAAACAAGCTTCTACAACAGGATCGTTGGAGACAGCAGTTTGGAAGCAGTACCAGTTCGTCCTCCACAGAGCAAGCGTTCTCTGCCAAATCTTCTGCTAAGAACAAAGGGAAGGCTCAATCTTCTTAGCCGAAAGGCTTTGGTTCTTCTCAGGACAGCAAGAAGAAAAAGAACGTTCAATGCAATTATTGCCACAAATATGGTCACATCAAGGCTGATTGTCACGTTCGGTTGGCTTCTGAACAAAAGAAGCAGGGAGGGTCTCAATAAAAGGAAAATGTCGCAAAACACTCTGAGCAGAAAGAGTCTGCATTCTATGCGTTTATGGCCAAGAGAACTGTAGATCTAGTACATTCTTCTACTTGGTATATCGATTCAAGGGCATCGTGACATTTTACTCATTGTCGGGATTGGTTCACAAAATTCGAACCATTCTCTGATTCTATCATATTTGGAGGAGGCAAAGAGTACACAGTTGGTGGTAAGGGCATTGTCCAGATTCACTCAGGAGGCAGAAATTTACTCTTTCTTGATATTTACTATGTTCTCGACATGGAACATAACCTTCTCTCAGTCAGTCAAATCATGCGGCATTCTCCCCAATTAGATGTTGTTTTCAGTTCGTCCACTTGCAGCATCATTGATCGAGAGACTCGTACTACAATCGCTATGGGACTTGAGGATCATGGTCTATATAGACTTGCTGATTCTGGTGATTCTCAGGAGCATGCTTTAGCAGCTAGGAGCACTTCCATCAGCAAAATTTGGCACCAGCGTTATGGGCACTTGAATGTGCACTACCTCTCTCAACTGTCTCAGGAGGGTTTGGTTGCCAGTCTACCTGAGATCCAAACTCAAAATCATGGAGTTTGTGGAGCCTATCAAGTTGGCAAGCAACATCGGACACCGTTCACGGATGGTGATTCTTGGCGCGCCTCCAAGGTACTTCAACTGGTTCACGCTGATGTATGTGGGCCAATGAATACTCCTTCTGTTACTGGGTCCAGGTACTTTTTATTGTTTTTTGATGATTTCAGTCGAAAAATGTGGGTGTATTTTTTGAAACATGAATCAAATGTGTTCAGCAGTTTAAAGCCTTAGTTGAGAAAGAATCGGGTTCTCAGATTGTCACTCTAAGGTCAGATAATGGGGGGGAGTTTTGTTTAGCTGACTTCTCTAACTTTTGTGCCGCACACAACATTAAGCACCAACTCACCACACCATACACCCCTCAGCAGAATGGTGTCGTTGAACGTAGGAATCGCACCATTACTGAAATGGCTTGTTCTATGTTGAAGTACAAAAATGTACCTAAGAAATACTGAGCTGAAGCAGTTTATACTGCAGTCTACCTCCTAAATTGGTCACCTACACAGGCTGTTAAGAAGATGACTCCTGAAGAAGCCTGGTCAGGACGTAAGCTTAAGGTGGGCCATCTTAAAGTCTTCGATTCTACAACTCATGTATGGATTCCAGATGCCAAGCGTACCAAGTTGGACTCCAAGAGCCAGACACTTATGTTTACTGGCTACAGCGACAATCACAAGGCATACAGGTTGATTGATGTGGAGATAGATCGTCTCATATTCAGTCGTGATGTTGTGATTGATGAGACTACTGGTCCATTTGTTCCTAGTACCAGTCCTGTGGATCAGCCTATGCAAGTTCCTGATGAAGGTGTCCGTCTTCCTCTTGGTTCCCCTAATGGGAGGGCTTCAAAGCATTCTAACTCTGAAGATGAGGAGTCTACTGATCATGATATAGCACCACCCAATTTTCCTCAAGACTCACATCCAGATGACTTTGTTACAGACATCCTAGATGATGTTGTTTCTCCTATTCCAGATATTGGTACTTCTACTCGTCGGGCTAAGTGGTGGGCCAAGACTATCGGCGATCTTCATGATGATGAACTCATTGAGGGCAGATCAATTCATAGAAAGAGCAAGCAGCCCAACACAGTCAATTTTGCTCTTATGGACAACATCCACAACATCTATGAGCCTCATACCTACTCAGAGGCTAAAGGAATTCCCGAGTGGGAAAAGGCTATGCAAACCGAATATCATAGTCTTTTGAAGAATCGCACTTGGGTTCTTTCTGATCTTCCTCCTGGGAAGAAACCTATCAGCTGCAAATGGGTTTACAAGGTCAAGTATCATGTAGATGGTACTCTGGATAAATAAAAGGCTAGATTAGTTTCTCGGGGATTCACATAGCGGGAGGGAATTGATTACGAGGAGACCTTTGCTCCTAGTGCCAATATGAGCACAATTCGTCTTCTCGCTATTACAGCCCAATTTGGTTGGACAGTTCATCAGATGGACGTCAAGAGTTCCTTTCTCAATGGTGAGTTGCAGGAAGAAGTCTACATGACGCAGCCTCCTGGTTTCAAGGTTGCCGGCAAAGAACATCAGTTATGTAGGCTCGGGAAAGCACTCTATGGACTGAAACAGGCGCCTCGTGCATGGTACTTCAAGATTGATCAGTACTTGGTTGATCATTGTTTTTAGCGCAGCCCTTCTGACAGTAATCTATATGTCAAACACTCCGGTGATGATATTCTCTTTCTTGTTGTCTATGTTGATGATTTGATCATTACTGGTAGTTCAACACATTTGATTGCAGAAATCAAATAGGATTTGTGTCAGACTTTTGACATGACAGATTTGGGGCTTCTCCATTACTGTTTGGGTATTGAGGTTTGGCAGACAATTGATAGTAGTTTTATCTCTCAGACTAAGTATGCTCGCAGTCTGCTTGACAAATTCCGAATGCAGGATTGCAAACCTACCTCCACACCTATGGAGAAGGGGCTGAAGTTGTCAGCAAACTCTGATTCACCTCCGGTCGATGAAACGACCTTCAAGCAACTAGTGAGCAGTCTCATCTATCTCACTTAGAATAATATATTATTCTCTTGTTATTAATGGTCAATGTGTTATTTTAGTTTAGTTAAGTTCATATACTGTCTCTACAGTATCTGGTAGGTAGAGTAGGTCATCTCATTAAATGACTACTATCTCTGTATTATCTTTATATTGTAACTTTTTTCATGTTAATAGTATGGTTTTTCTACCAAACGGATCCTTCTATACTTGGGAGATTTTTGTTCCCAAAAAAGTTTTGTTACAGAGGAACCAAGACATAAGCCCTTTGCCATAGCCTTTTTGAATTGTTCCTCTTCCTTCTTTGAGCTTGAAGCCCATTGATGTTGACTTCTAACTATCAATTTCTTTGACTTATTTGCAGCTGAAACCAGAGTTAGTTCCGTGCATAAGCAGTTAACACATACATATTACACGTATTACACGCAGTTGGAGTGCAACACAGTAGCCATGATGGACTCTTCTTTATTTTCTTGTTGGGTCCCTAAAACCTCCAACGACCTCTTCAATTCACCTAGTAGGATAACAAATATATACAACCATAAACTCAAACCCATGAATTCTATCCAACTCAACTTCCCAAAATTGAAATCCTTAATTAAATTTTCAATCGCCAATTCTTGCACACTAGTGAACTCTAAATGAATCTACTCTAGATTGGCTAGGAAGAAATCCTTCTCCAAAACCAATATTCCCTTAGGGTTTTTATACTAGGGTTTCTACTTGCACAAGTTGTCCAAACTTCATAAATAAACATGAATTTTCCAAAAGATCCCAATTGCCCCATTACAATTCCCTTTATATTGCCTTTCCAAATACTCAAGAAATTGTATTTTATTTCTCCAATAAAGTGTATAATTTTAAATTTATTTTTGGCCCCAACTAAGTCACTTTAACATAAAATGTTCAATTTTACAAAAATAATTAATTATCCACTTTTCCTAAGCCCAATTAGCCTCTACGAATTAGAAATAGGGTCCTCACCTCACACTTATGCCTATGAAGGGGGCATTACATCTTATGCATCAACACCATCTTGAGTTTGGCTAACTATACCTTATACTAAAGAGAGTGACTTTTTGAAAAGTTCATATTAGATGTACATAACTCCAAGTTAGCAACCTATTATCAAAAGACATTCACAAAGAGTACCTAAAGATCTCAGAAATAAAAGTACAACCCAAATTACTTATGTTAACAAAATTTTCAGGTCAAATTCTATGAGTACATGTTGTACTAATGAATTCTATAAGGGACCTTATTCATATTGTATATGTCAAAATGACATTGAAGTGAGACTAAAATGTACTTCAGATGAAAACAAGGGAAACATGGAAAATATCATACAGTGGGTTGGACAAGAAAATAATGTAGGAAAAGAAAATAAAAAGGGGACCCCACAGAAAAAAATGAAAAAAAATAATATAAAGAAAAGGTACTTTAACTAATGCAAAAAAAAAGGAAAAATTGAATCAAATAATAAAGTGCAAAGTTTATTGACCATATAGGAAGTTGAAGACCTAACTGTACAACACTTTAAAGAAGCAATAGATTATTGAGAAAAATAATTCATAAACCATCAATTATTATATTCCTCGTCACACAGTCTCCCTTCTTCAATTTGCAACCAACAACATCCATCATACAACCCTCAATATCTTTGTCTATCATACAATCAAAAGTCTCTAGCAATTGACCTGATTGTCTTCTTGTCTCCACTAGACAATCTCTTGTTGTTTTAGTCATATAGCCTTTTCATGCAAAATAGTCTTCTATTGTTCTCATTGTACAACCTTCAACCACTATTCTCACTATGGCCTTCAGTTTTTGTCATACAATCATCTGTTGGGTTTTCCTTATGATCATTAGATGGTCTTGTTGTACGACCACTAAATTACTAGTTGATTCCTATCATATGCCCATCAAAGCAGTCCTAATCTATTGCTATTGTTGTATAGCATCGTATTATCTTCCCACATCCCACTCAGCATACTACAAATTCCTTATTTGTGTATCTTCTTGAAGAAAATTCAACCATATGACCTAGGCAAGATAATTTTTCTGAAATTGAAGTTTGAATAACTACCTGTATGACCTTTACAAAAAATTTCTAGTCCATTTATTATATTTAGGTTGTATCCTAACATCAAAATTTGCATTTCAAGAAAAGCTAGCTAAGTTTGGAGAACCCCAAAAGATCATAGCACCAAAAAAAGATAGAGGTTCTATTTCAAGTATAGGTTTTTTTTAGTATTTTGTTGGTGGAAATTTTGGTTTTTCCCAAGTGGCATTGGCCATAGCTGGGAAAGGGAAAAATATAATTACAGATAATGAAATCAATGTAGTAGGAAATCCCCCTTCATATAGACCAAAGATTGGGAAAACAACATTAGACAAGGTTTTCAAAAAAAGTGGTGGCAATATACAAGGATGATCAACCACAAAAAGAACTAAGGAAAAAATGAAATAATGGGAATCAAAAAACAAAGGAGCTAACACCATAGAATCTCTCACTTGGAAGAGTCTTACTACTACAGAATGTCGATTGTGGTGGGCTGGAAAACCAGAAGATCATCCTTTAAAAGCTGCATTGGCTCTAGGCCAAGTAGACAAAATGATTCAAGTTACTTTAATTTTAGATATTTTGATCCTTATTTGTTGAGCATGGTGTCCAATTATGATAAGGAAAAATAGGAGTCACCAGTAAAGTACATGGATTTAGAAGTCACAATTACATACACTCCTATAGATTTTTCCAAAGTGTTTGGGGTTCCATGCACAAGGCCTTCAATATTAAAACCCACCAATAATGTTAGCCAAGAACAAAAGAATGGGTTTCTCAAATGTTATGTAGGGATAATGTAATGAGCAAAGAACTTGCAAATATATGGAGTAAAGGGGAAAGAGGTCTAAGAAACTGTAATGTCCCCATTTTTCGACCTGTCATCACGGAAGCTAAATTAATTAATTAATCTAATTATTTGATATTGCTTGGAAAAAGTTTATTAAAAAGGGTAATATTAAATAATTAAATTAAAGTATTATTATAAAGTGGCATTGAGGAGATATTATAAAGTATTTTTAATGTCACTTTATGTAAAGGTGTTTTGGCAGAAAAATTAAAAAGGTGTTATAAAAAGGATGCGAGAGCACATTTCTCATTATGCTAGATTATTATTATTTGTTTGGTTTTTAGGAAAAGCTCTTTGGAGTCTGAAACTCTAGGTGGCATTCCTATGGGTATCTTGTTTCGGTGGTGAAAGATTCCACGCTAGCTGGATTGAGGTGGATTCATCTAGGATTCGCACTTGCGCAATAAGAGCAAATTTATGAGTCTCCTTCGGAGATAAATTTGGGAGAGTTAACGATTATTCCTTCTCAATATGGAGGGTTGATGTTATTACATATTTTGAGTTTGAAGACTCCTCATAGTTGGTCGATTGTTATTGCATTATTTGTATGGTTGTGGGGTTATGAATTCATTTTGGACTGGACGTGGGTTGTAGAGGGTTATATGGCTGCATATACTAATTTGGGCGATATTGCTTATAGATTGAACTCCTTGTATGTTAGCGTAAAGAGTTTGAATGTAATCATGGGGGTCTTGTTGACGTGGTTTTTGAGACCGCACCAACACAGAATAAAGTCTCCCAACGGACGCTCTATCCTCTCTTGAACAAAGTATTCAGCATGCTAAGATTGCGAGTAAGATCATGCTTTCAACTCCAAGGTTCCTTGAGTGCGAATAGGCTCAGTTTGGCTCGATGTGATATTGCTGGTATGTCAAGGGGACTTACACAATTGTTCGACGGCTAACAACAAACAGTAGACTAAGGGCTTTTGTGTGATTCAAATGATTTGGCAGGTAAGCGCAAGTTTCCTAATTCTAACCGGAAATGAACTGAATTTAAAAGGGTGTAGGGCCTAAGAAGTTTATGTTCTATTCTAAATGCAGGATATGTGGAGCTTCGTTTCAATAGACTTCAACCGGATTTCACCTAGCCTCCGTCGGACAGCCTCAGCAAAATCGGTGCAATCTTCAAGGGAAATAGCAAAAGATGTTCAAATTATGACTTAACATGCATACACCATCACAACAGCATATAAGCATATAAATCACAACCGAAGTTAAACTCAATGTAATGTCGACCACACAAGGCGAACTTATCATCAACAAATCGCTAGTGGTATGGAATAAAGCGAAGCTATCTCAATGAAACACCACACACTGAAGTAAGCTACTTGCATGAATCTAATCTACTTGGATACGAAAGGAAGAAGAAACCTTGCTAGCATTTCATGACAAGGCGAATTCCATCATCAATGAAAAGATCTATTATCATAAAATGTGTTACACAACAATCTCCTCAAAAGTTTTCAAAGGGAAAACTTTCTTTCTTCTCCAAATGATGCAAAATGCTCTACAAAGCTACACTATCTAGCTCTAATGCTCTCTCAATGTCTACTCTGATTCTAACTTTCTAATCTAATGTTTTACAAATGAGGGGGACTCCCCCTTATATAGCTAGCCAAGTCCCAAAAGACGGCTAGGGTTACAATTAATAGAGTGGCCAGAATCGTGCCACCTCAGCCCTAAATAATATTGCCCTAAAAACCGCCACAGAGGAGAGTGGGGTAATAAATGTGCCACAATGTCCACCATCATCCTTCTAGAAGATTCCGTTTGCAGACGCGTTCACATTGTTCTTGATCTTCTTCCTTCTTGACTTTGTTCTTTGACTTCTTCCACTTGAGGATCTTCATCTCTGTCACTTGAGTTAACACTTAGCCAATTTCTTGCAACTTTTTCTTTCTTCATGTGAAACTCATCTTCATCGTGCTTCCACTTCCAGACATCGTGCTCAGGCTTCAACGTTCCTCCTGCAAAACAAGCAAGGAGAGAAGCATTAGAATACTTCATGATATAAACTTAACTCACTTACCTGATTTTCATGCTTTGATCTTCAAGGGCTCATTGCCAACTTTGTGTTCAAGTTCATGCCTTAGACAAACTTCATCTTTGAGAAATTCATTTCACCTGCTGGGCTCTGACAACCTTGAACTATCCTCACGAAGGATTGAAGCAAATTCACCTAGGCAGTTTCTTTCAAATTCATCGTCTGGAGGATCTTACCTTGAAAACACATTTTCTTCATTTTTGCCTTAGAAAATTTTCAAATTTCCCTTAGGAAATACATCAACCTAGTGCCCACTTAAAATCTTCATCCCAAAATTCTCGATAAGCTGTGGAAGACCTTGAAATCAACTCCTCATCGATAATCTTCGATACCCAGAAGAAAATTTTCTCCAGAACGCATCGAACCCATGGGTGCACAACGAACGGGTTCATTTTATTTCCTTGAATTTTGAACCTTAGAAAATATTCCTTCATCAAATTTATTCTCATTCTTCGATCCCCTCTGAGAATTTTGCTCTGACTTGGAAAATTTTTACCAATCCTGTGCAGCTGGCAATCACTAACTTCACCACTGGCAACTCCGCTCGTGCTTCAAGAAAATCTTATCTCCTCAGAGTCTAGGCGCATTTTCTAGAGGAAGAAAACATTTTGTGCCTTAGAAATTTTTTTAAATCATCTCTTTGGAAAATTTTGCCTTAGAAAATATCAACTTCACTTAGAAAATTTTTCATTAGAGGTGCCTGGCACATTTTATTTTTCTAACCACCGTTTTGTATTTCACTTCACACTTGAAAAAATATTTTATCACTCATCTTTTATTTCATTTTACCACCCTTGAGGAAAATCACGCCTTAGCACTTCATGTCCATCTCACAAGCCTGGCGCCACACTTCATGGAGGATATATTTTTCCAACGCCTAGCAAAAATCTTCTAACACTCTCTACTTTAGGCGCACTTTGTACATGATGGAGGAATATTGCCACGCCTTGGAGTATTCACTTGCCTTTTACCACACCTTGGAATATTTTTTAACCACCTTTCACCTCACTTACCCCCACCACTTACCTTTTACACCTCAACTTGGGCGCATTTAGACATGCAAGAAGGATGACTTTTGAACTTCCTGATTTTTGTTGCATGCCTTTCAAACATGGGCGCATTTTGGCTTGGAGGTGGATGAACACCAATACTTAGAAATTTTTTAAGCTCTCAACTCTCAAGGTGGGCGTATTTTGCTATGTGAGCAGGATGAAGTTCTTTGACCCTTTTGACTTGTTGAGAGGTGGGCGCATTTTGATGGGTGAGGAGGATATTTTATACTTAGAAAGTTTCTCAAACATCTTGCTTTGTGAGGAGGGCGCATTTTAGCATGTGTGGAGGATGAGACATGTTGACTCCTTTGACTTCTCCTTTTTTTTGGGCGCATTTCAGCCTAGCTGGCGGATGAAAAAGTTTTGACTTCTTTGACCCTTCTCACTTTGGGCGCATTTCACCCCTGGAGGAGGACGAGTTTGCCTTAGAATTTTTATTCTTGATATCTCTTGTAGCTGGGCGGATTTCACATGTGTTGGAGGATGAACGTAAACACTTAGAAAATTTTAAAACTTTCTCCTGAGTTCCCTTGGGCGCATTTTGCTATGCCAACAGGATAAACCTTGTTGACTTTCATTGACCACTTGTGCCTTGGGCGCATTTGGAGGTGGCAGGCGGATTTTTAATGCCTTAGAAAAATCTTCAAACATCTGAAGGCAAGCTGGGCGCATTTTCAAGGTGGTGGAGGATAAAGCTCCAGACTTGGACATTTTTCTCGCTTCTGCCGGTTTCTTCATGCCTTACTATAAATAGTAAGCCTCTTAAATTTTACACCTCCAAAGCCCAAATTGATTTGAAATTTTGCACACTGCATCCTTATGACCTCGTTGTTTTGTCGACACTGCCATTTTTAGTCACCCTGCTATTTTTAGCCTGTTTTTTGAAGGTGGCTTACTATAAATAGTAAGCTCATGTTTCTGATAGCTCCCATGTTCCGATCGAGTTGAAATTTGAATGAGGCGCTCCTCACCACGTGACCTGTCTGCCGACACTGACGCATGCAGTCAATTTACTATTTTTAGCCAGTTTCCAAATTGACTTACTATAAATAGTAAGTGCTCCGTTTGACCCGAAATTTCACCAGCAGATAGCCTGAAGAACGCTGATCGCAGTGGTTTACATTGGATTTTGAAGATTTTGACTTTTGATGCCTATTTTTAGGCTCCGAAGCTGGAAACCCTAATTTGCTTTGCATGCATCCCAAATGAACTCTGTTTGCCTTCGTTTCTGCAACACTGTGATCAGCTCGTGAATCTGAACTGCTGGGTGGCGGCTGCCGGGACACACCTGCTAAAAATAGCAAGTTCCTTACTGAGTGAGAATCCTCGTTTGCATGTCACACCATCGCGAAGCTCTCGAAAAACCCAGGAATCACCCGACATGCAAAGAAAAGTTCGACATGCAAACCCTAAAAATAGCCTCGGAAGGCTGAATCTTGAAAGTGGTCATCTCGACTTGCATGTTACGTCATCGCGAAGGTCTCGAAAAACCCAGAAGGAATATCCAGACATGCAAAGAAAAACTCTGCATCTGGACCCTGAAATCTGCCCTGGAAGCCGGACTGCTAAAAATAGTAAGTTGTCCGTTTTTGCTCAAATTTGGCATGCAAGCAGTCTGATATACTCTGAATGCCGTGTGATGATTGGAATCTCAAAATAGCTGACGAACTGCCCTGAATTGCAGACTTACTAAAAATAGTAAGTACCTCAGAATTTGATGAAAACTGGCTGGAAGCCTGCTGGATGTCTGCTGACAACATTGTTAAGTTCAAATTTCAAGTTATTCACCTCGTTTGACTTCAAATTGGCTGGAAAGACTCAAACCCTAATTTCAGACTTGGCCAAATTCATGTTGAAGCTTGCAGACGGGAACGTCCCCAGAAAGTAGACCATCAGAAAAGAGACAGACAGAGAGAGAGAGACCAAAAACCAAAGCCAAAAAGACCAGAATGGAGCAAAAATTAGGGGTCCCCATTTGAATGGGGCGATGTGTGAAAAGGTCACAACAGGTCTATTCCTGGATTGGCGTGGGTTCTTGTTGCTTCATATACACCTGTGCAGTTATAGAAGTTGGACATCCTTGGTAGTGGCGAGTTACCAGCTGTTCAAAGGAAGGCATTTACCTTTGTTGGGTCATGAGCCCTTAGACAAGGTTGTGGGCATAGCAGGAGGGACACAGGGTTCCTTGCCACACATCGCCCTCTTTATGTTGGTTGTCTAATGATTGCATAAGGCTTTGTGGAGGTTGGTGGGTATTAGGGGAGGTTTTGGAAGGGTTACTCTGCTATTATTTGTTGTCTACATCTATCGCCTACTAATACCTTCAATTGGGTTGTTACGTGCAAGTCATGGATGTTCATTGTGGCCGCTACATTCATAAACTCTACAAAAATGGTACATAAATCATAAGACTATAATTTGTAAAAGTCTAAGGTACTTAATGCTGGTTATTTCTGATCAGAAACAATTGTAAGACATGCAAATCTGTTCATGCCTATTTTATATCAGCTGTATTCTCTAGGTCAAGAATAATACTAAGTGTAAATCTACTATCTCAGTGTGCACAATCTGAATATAGTGATACCTATAGGGTGTATTTTTCATATATTTTGTATTAGACATATACCTCCCAAATGTGAATGGTTATTTGAGTTCATGAAAGTAATTCCATGTTATTGCACTTGATATGAACATTGTAACAAATTCCTTGCAATATTATGCTATCTATTTGACCAAATGTCAATGTGTCAAGTTGAGATATCGTAAAAATATCACCTAGTTCCATTGGGGATATTACAGTGGTATCAGAGTTGTGCATCCTGCCAGCCTGAGGGTGATCAGAAAAAGGGTAATTTCAGTTGCTTTATTAACTCTCAATAGGTTGTTGGCTTGGGAAAATGAAGAAAAATAAGGAACTCATGGCAGAGTTTTTGCAAGTCTTCCAAGGGTATCAAAAGAATCTAATAACTTTGTTAAAACATCCTGAGTTGTTGGAGCCTCATTTAGCAATTGGGTGGAAAGATGAGGCGGATAACACTAGTGCACATGACAGGCATAATGATAGTATACATCATGATGTTTTCCAAATGATTCAACATCTTATCTTAGTGTTGATGCTCATGATGATCCCGGTGTGTTAACACCTATTCATGATGAAGATGTGGTTTGGATAAATTCTCTATTGATGTTGATCCAACTCTTCATGAGTTTTGTATGAAGCATGACATAGAGGAAGCTGAATTTGGGAAGCAGGTTGTTGTTAATAAATCAAAAAAATTGTATGGTGATGATATGTCTCAGGAGTCCTAACACTTGGCAGGGCAATTGAAGGTAATTGAGGATATGATTATTGCAGCCATAAATCATTTTGATGATACACAAAAGTTGATGGAAAATTGTTGTTGGACTCTAGGAACACATAAGCACCTTGATGGAGAACTTTCCCTTGCTGAATTTCAGGCACTTAGAGAAGCAGTGGTGGTGATGAAATCTAACTACCTACATCTACTCTCTGATAGAGACCACCTTCTCATGCTTGATTTGATTTATTATGATGCGCTAAAGGGGAAAGAAGAGGAAGTTGATAAGCTCCCTCATGAGCTTAAGGTCACCATGGACTCCTTGAAGATCACTCAAATGGCCCTTCAAGAGTGGAAGACTCCAATTGACAAGCTCTCCATGGAGTTGAGCTTGGCACACTCTTCATCACCCATAGCTGAAAATCAGTTATCTATGGAAGCCATCAGTGATGGGCATACATCCACTAATTGTGGGAATGGGTTTATTGAAGATGTGAAAACATCAATCGTGATTACAGGTGCAGGTGATACCAATGGAATGTGTGCATTGGATGAGCTTAAAAGGGAACAAAATGTTATAGCAAGTGTCTTGGAAGAAGAATCATGCACAAGTCTCTACATTGGTGATGTAGAGATTGCTATTGATAAGTTTTGGGATGAGGAGATGGATTCTATTGAGATTTGAATGTTAGATCATAACGTTGTTCCATCTTCTTTATAGAAGGATTGTAGGGCATCATCTAGTGGGGAAAATGGTATTCATGATGATATGTTTACCCCTCCTAAAAGCAAATCAGAAAATTTATTTTATGCAGCTGATTGTGATCATCGGCCTAATGAGCCACATTAATGGAAGGATCAGCTGAAGGTTACTTAAGATAAGGTTGTCCAAACCTTAACGCACTTTGATAGCATGTACAAGTTCGTACAAGTTCGTCAAATACCTCCTTTGGTGAGTTGAATTTTAAGAATGGCAGAAAGGGGTATCGATTGGAGCTTGTATCCCAAGCTTGTGGACTATCAAGCATGCTTTAGAGATAATAAAATCGGATTACCTCCATTTGCTTTTAGACAAAGACCTTTCCATCAAGATTGCAAAGAAGGTTTATAGGGTTGTTGCAAGGTTTGTCCATCATGATCTAAGTTGTGAGTCATCTTCTAGAGGTGGCAGTGAAGTATGGAATCCACGTGACTATTCTAGTATTCCATTGATGGAAGTAGGTGAATTTCACCTTGATTGCATGGTGAGGTGTGTTCATCAGTATTCTTTTAGCCCACATACGCATGATTTGACCATGTCTCTAATGACAAATAAAGGTGGGTTGGATATAGGGTTGCCTAGTTCACTTTGGTATGATGCGCATCAATCTTGAGAAGATGAATCCAAATTTTGCAAGTCTCCTACTTTGCTTTCTCCAAATGGTTGTTTCAAAAAACAAGAATCTGAGACTTAGCTCATTTGGATTCCAATGGTTATCAGAGTGGCACAACAAAAGTCAATAGGTATTGGCTATGATGGAATTCCGATTTGGTTATGGGATCTAGGAATCTTTATGATTGGTAGATTGCTTCCTTTTACTATAGGGATTGACAGAGTTGATTATTCTGGTATCAGAGGTATCAAATTGACGCAGCAGAGTTTTGGTGGAGCGTTCTATAGGTTCATTTGGGATCCGAGTATTTGGCCTTGGTGTACAGGTGTGGACTACTTGGGGACAAACAATCTCTGAGAAGGGAGGACTGTAATATCCCCGTTTTCCGACCAGCCATCATGGAAGCTAAATTAATTAATTAATCTAATTATTTGATATTACTTGGCAAAAGTTTATTAAAAAGGGTAATATTAAATAATTAAATTAAAGTATTATTATAAAGTGATGTTGGAGAGATATTATAAAGTATTTTTAAAGTCACTTTATTTAAAGGTGTTATGGTAGGAAAATTAAAAAGGTGTTATAAAAAGGATGCAAGAGCACATTTCTCATTATGCTGGATTATTATTATTTGTTTGGTTTTCAGGAGGAGCTCTTTGAAGCCTCAAACCCTAGTTGGGATTCCTACGGGTATTTGGTTTTGGTGGTGAAATATTCCACCCTAGCTAGATTGAGGCAGATTCATCCAGGATTCGCACTTGCGCGATAAGGGAAAATTTATGAGTCTCTTTCGGAGATAAATTTGGGAGAGTTAATGATTATTCCTACTCAGTTTGGAGGGTTGATGTTATTACATATTCTGAGTTTGAAGACTCCTCATAGCTAGTCGACTATTATTGCATTATTTGTATGGACGTTGGGTTATGAATTCATTTTGGATTGGATGTGGGTTGTAGAGGGTTATATGGCTGAATATACTAATTTGGGCGATATTGCTTATAGATTGAACCCCTTGTATGTTGGAGTAGAGAGTTTGAATTTAATCATGGGGGTTTATTCTTGAATTGGCGTGGGTTCCTACTACTTCATATACACTTGTGCAGTTATAGAAGTTGGACGTCCTTGGTAGAGGCGAGTTACCATTTGTTCAAGAAAGGAATTACCTTTATTGGGTCGCAATCCCTTAGACAAAGTTGTGGGCGTAGCAAGAAGCATGTGGGGTTCCTTGCCACACATTGCTCTCTTTATGCTGGTTTTCTAATGATTACATAAAGCTGTGTGGAGATTGCTAGGTATTAGGGGGGATTTGGATGGTTTACTCTACTATTGTTTGTTGTTTACATCTATCGCCTACCAATACCTTCAGCTGGGTTGTTATGTGCAAGTTGTGGATGTTCATTGTGGCTGCTACATTCATAAACTCTACAAAAATGGTATATAAATCCTATGACTGTTATTTGTAAAAGTCTGAGGTATTTAATGCTGGTTATTTCTGATCAGAAATAATTGTAAGACAAGCAAATCTGTTCATACCCGTTTAATACCAGTAGTATTCTCTAGGTCAGGAATAATACTAAGTGTAAATCTGCTATCTCAGTGTGCACAATCTGGATACAGTGATAACTATAGGGTGTATTTTTCATATATTTTGTATTAGACATATAGCTCCTGAATGTGTGGTTATTTGTCAGAACCCTGGTGGTTCTCTGATTCAAACCCTAATTTGTTTTTGTATTGTTTTGCAATTTTTCGATTTTTTGGTGTTTTTGAGGTTTTACAGGCAAAAGATGTAAAATGCGATTTTGCTTATAAATGCAAATAAATTCTAGAAATCAATATAGGCCTAGTTTTTTATCATAAATGGTAGGCGTTGCATTATATTTCACTTCCAAGAGTTTTACAATAGCCAGTTGCAGAGTATGAAGGAAATACAGATTATTAAATGAGGAAAACCTGATTTAAAATGGCGGCTGCAGCTGGTAAAAGAATGTACGGCCAGATTGAATGAAGATTCCTCTGAGCTCCAAAACCAACGCACAATCTCAGTTGACCAAGGCGCCCAATAACCCCAAACCAGAAGCTGAAAGGGAGAGGCGTTCCTCTGGGAATGAAAATGTACGGCCCCTGCTGGTACGGCCTGTACAGCAGCAGCATTAATTGCAGTACGGCCTTGGAAAAATGTGCCAAGTCTCAAATGTAAGGTCTGAAGAATCGCCTTAATTGCCAGAATATTAATGTAAATCTTATTCTAAATAATCCATGGGAGAGAAACTGTGATCTCCTTCTTTGGTTGTGTCTGTGCCAGCTTCAACTGATATTTCACAGCCCAGTCTTGCCAATCTCTGAAGAGGTTACGTCTCCAGAAATTCGTCTGCCTAACCCTTTCATTGCAAAACAAGCTCAGAATGCAGTTAGCAAATCATATATCAAATTTGAATCCCGCGTTGAATGTGAAAGTTTATATATTGCTAGAGAGAATAGAAGATAAATCCCTTTTCAAAAATCATTGATTTTTTGAATCTTGGTCTTTTGAATTTTTTCCCCCAAAAATAATGATTTAGTCCCCTTTTTTTTCAATATTTTTAAGGGTTTAAATCCCAAAAATAAATATAAAAAGTGTAAAATCTTTAAAAATTGCCAATAATAAGTATAAATATACCATGCGAAATTGCTATTATAATCGGGTTTTATTATTATTTTTAACACAAAAATGCGCTCCCATTTCTCGTCAAATCAATCAACTGAACGCTAGGTTCTCAGGTTGATAAGGCAATTGTAGGTGCCCAACCTTAGTAGCAGTTCTTCTAAAGATGTTAAAACATAAAAGTTCACAAAGCTGCTATACTTCAATGTTTGATGTTAAAGACCTAACATGGAATCTTAAGAGAAGTGTTGTTTTTTTCAACTATTCCAATGATCTGTCATTTTCCTTTGCCGTAGAGGATCATATAAAATAAACCACTTCCTGGGCTAGGACAATATCATACATACTATGTAAGGCTTCTTACTTTTTAACATATCTGAACCTTATAAAATTATTTGCCAAAAGTAAATATAAAAACCCAGAATAAACTGAAACAAAACTCTATTGACTTGATATCAACCAAAGGAGGTTTGTTTTCTTTGAATTCTTGTGATCTTGACTATTCAAAAGAATTTTAACATTTCAATTGTCAACAATAATACCAAGGTGGTTGTTTAGATTATCAAGGTTAGGTTGGGACAAATTTCCTTTTCAGATGCCAACAAAGTGTGATAATTTGGATCTTCAATTTGACACTGGCCATCAAGTTTTAATGATAAGCAGGTAGGGTAATGACAATTGTATAATCAAGTAAGAAACATTAGTATATACATAATAGTATATAGACATTGTGCAATTGGAAGCAAAATGGTTCCTATCAAAAAGATAAAAATCGGCTTGTAGTGGTGAAAAAAATAAACTGTAATAGTATTTTATATCAAAATGAAGGATTGTTTGGGGCGGTGGGCCTAGCTCGATTGGCTAAAGCATCCTATTGTAGGCAAGAGGTCACAAGGTCTAGTCTCCCCACCGTCCTTGTGGTATCATAGGGCGTGTCGCGCCAGCATCACTGGTCACGTGAAAAAAGTTTACCAAGTGCATTGCAGTTTATAGGGGGACAGATACCCGATCGATTCCTGCAATCTACAAAAAAAATGAAGGATTGTTTTGGTTATGTTTAAATTTCCTATATATTTTGTAGGCTTAATGCTTTGTTAATTGGTGAAACTCATTGCTTAAATCATGCCCTGCACTTGTTCGGGAACTACATTCCATTTAAGATCATCATATACATGGAGATTTAGAAGGCCTACAAGGAGTACAATAGTAGTGCATGAATTCTTTAGACATATAATGTCACATTCCAAACATGTTAAATAGGTATCAGGCAAACTAATACACGCCTTGAGAGAAGTCATGCCCTAGTCTTGTGGGATTATCTTAATCTCTCCTAAAGGAGGCCTCATATATTTTCTCTTTAACGATCCAAATAGATTTCAGCAGTAATTGTCCCATTCAAAGGGAATGTTCCTCGTGCTTTGATTTTCCATTGAAACTTGTACCTATAATCTCTCAAATTCTCAACTCAAAGTCCATCAATGTTTTTAACTCCATCATCCACTTATATGCAAAATCAAGGAAAATTTACTTGAATAATAATAGCTAAGATTGTGGCTCAAATAGTTGCTCTCTTATTTTATACTAGCAGGTCTTTATTATCTAATGGAAAAATATTTAACACTTCCTTTACTCTTTTACAAATCTGCTAAAATAGTTATCAATGAGAACATTTCAATATCATTTATGGTCTTTAGAGATTTAAGATTTTGTTTCAAAAACATTTTCTATTACTCTATCTTGAGTTATTTGATTCAAAACCTATTAAGTTGAACTTTTCAATTGACTGCTTTGTCATATAATTTCTCTTTCACTCTTCATATAGTTCTCTTTGACATTGTTCTAGAAATCGCAAGTACTATTAAATCACAAATACAAACCAGTTGATTCCCATTTTGTAATTTATGATGCCTTCTCAGCAAAGGAAAACTATCTTTTTAATGACTTTCTTGAGCCTATCGATTTTGAGATCCTTGAGGCCAACTTGGATATCATGAGGTTGAACGACTTAGGAGAAGCTCAGAACCAAGAGCTTCATCATGAGGACCTGCAGCCCTCTAGCATAGCTCTATTTGTAATAGCAAAAATCATTGGCTACGTTTAATTTTTTTGAACTTTGTACTTAGTTTATAGGTTGATTTTGTACAAACTATATTGTAATTGAAATTTTATCAACTGTAACTATCTAGTTATTATTTTTGCGCTATGAAGTGTGCTTTGTGCAATACAATGTAATCAGCAATATGAATATTTGATATTGCTATCAGGATTCAACCGTGTAGTTTTTCGAGTCAAACTCATTGACCCATGTTTCATGAGTAGTGGTTCACAAGAACCCATCTCTCATGATAATGAATGGTCCACTTAACACTCATTGCATCTAGGTGATGCTCACAGAGGTGAAGCATTGGACCTTCTCGGGAAGTCACCCATCCCAGTACTACTCCAACTCAAGGACGCTTAACCATGGAGTTTTCCCCAAGGTTAAGCTCGCTTAGCTTGCAACGCCATTTGCAAAACCTTCAGCAAGTGTTGTGCCTTATGAACCATTCATTATAGAGCCTCATCAATTCCTGATAGCAATATCATAATTTGACACGCTATATTCAATATGAATATAAATACCTCCTACTTATCAATATGAATATAAACAACAAAATCCTATTTTCTACAATTCATGTCTTAAACTCTATATTTTATTTGCTCTCTATATCTTTATGCTATGGAAATGCCCTTAAATTCCCCCAAAAAAAAAAAAAGGTTTTCTTTTTTTCTACAATTTTTTAAGTTTTTTCTTAAATCCGATTTTTCCTGATTTTTTTTTTTAACCGATTTTTTCAAAAAATCTTATACTTTTGGTCTACAGATTTTTTCCCTAAACAATTTTTGCTGCTACGTAATAGATAATGACTTATACAGACTCTAAAATTTTCACAAAATCAAGCTTTTAAGTTTTCATATTAAATTTGAATGGCTTGTCTAGTCATGCAGTTCTATGTTTTAGACATGCCAGCAACTTCATAATTGGATTAGAGTTCAAAACTTTAAATACCAAAATAAAAGGAAACCTTTAAATACATGCTTCAATGCTAGTGCCAGAATTTAGCTTCTTGTTGTGAACTTGGGAAGATCAACTTACCGACGTTCCCTTATACAGAGATCCTTCATTACATTCATAATCCCTCTTTTATATTTCATTGTATCTGGAGAGCAAAATATTGTTGCTATTGGAAGTTTAACTCGGAAGAGACACTATTTAACAATTATGCATATTGCACATGGGTCTATGTGCTAAGAAAATATTGGGCACAATAAGTGAAAAATTAATTGGAAAATTTAGATGCCATATAATTTCAAATTACCTTTTACTTATGCCTTGCAATTGACCCCTTTTGATCTCATCTGCAGGTGGGATTCCCCCATTGTGCCATTTTTCTGTCCGTTCAGAATCACCTCCTGTAAGTACCAATTTGGACAAATACTGTTCTTCACTCTCATTGAGTTTTAGATTTTTTAGCTGTTCTAACATGGTTGACATTGGTTCCCAAAAAAAGTCAAAAGCTCTTCCCTCAGGCCTATTAGCCCGCGTTAACACCTTGCCATCCCCTAAAGAACAAACAAATGGTTGAGTAAATATCACAATAGTTTTTCCTCTGTCAAAATTCTCACTATCTTATTATGCACTTCAGCTAGAACCAGATAACATTTTCAGAGTGTCTATTCAGAATCCAAAGGAAGAAGTTTTCATACGCAGAACAAAACCAGAATTATTTGACTTTATGGAGCGGAGAAAACACTGTAGCAGAACATAAGCTGGAAGCCCGATATTGAGTATTCTGCTGTCAGAACGCTTCCAGTCTTTCAGATCTTCATCCTTAATTACACCAGCTTGGTACAGAGCTTTACCCAACTCCTCACAGGCCTCAAAGATACTATTCCATACCTGAGAATACATTTTCAAGCTTAATTAGAACTAAAGATATGCAGAACTAAAACAGTAAAGTTGGAAAATCATGTAAGAATAACCAATGAAAACTTGCCTGCACTGCTTTCAATTCCTGCCAAGCATTACTGAATGAATATGTACGTTGTGGAGGATGTTTTTGAACCTTGGAAATTGGACTACTTGGAACATGATTATTGGGAGCATCAGAGGCACTTTCCTTGCGGTATTTAGGTCTGTCCATCCACAAATCATCAATGTCATTAACTGAAAAAGCCAAAAGGAAACAATAATGACTGTGTATTGAATAATTTTACAAAGTCAAATTATCTCTCATTAGTTTCTATCTTCAATAGTATAAACATTTAAAGTCCGTTGTAATCTTCCATTTATAGTATGCTGCCACTTGCAGCTACTAGAAAGCATGGCCATGGTCCATTACCTTGGAAAGCAAGTTCCTTCTCGCAGGTACAGAAGGTCATTGGTGTATTCATCAAACAATGCTATTGCAGCCACAATGTAGGCTAATCCTCGATGAATAGAAGTTTCCTGAGAGAATAGAAAACAAATAGCATAGGGCTCTCTTGAGAGAGAATGATAATTATTGCAAACAAAAAACACTTGGTTTCCAGCTTATTTTTGTTCTTTAGTTTCTTTCTGCTGGTAGTAAAGACAATCTAAACTTGCACAAACTGCAAATGTCCTTAAGCTACATTCAGAGCCATAAATAATCTTAATTTAACTTAGAAGTAATGAATATGATCCACTTTAATATATTTATCTGAATTTTGAAGGTCACCTGTCTTGTGTTAATTTCAATTTTGTATGACAACTAAAGGCATGTATCAGAATAGAAAGATTTAAGATACTTTTTCAAGGATGAAGCCAATATATTTCACAGGCAAACTCTGGACGCACCTGATAAACAATGGCAGATGCATAGATGCCAAGGAAAAAGCTCGATAGAATTGCCCCCAAGACACTGAACACAACTGCCAAAGGCCAGAGTATGATAGAAAGGCCAGCAAATGGAACACAAGCAGTCTCCAAAAAGGGCCCTGCCCTTCCAATAAGATCTCTTAATAACTGTTTCCATCCCTTAAATAGCATGAAGGGGGATTTGTAAACTGCAATTACTGTAATTATAGGCACATCTATTATGATGCCAAGTAGCCCCACCAATATACACCCTGGTATCTGTGACAAACTTGAAACAAAATAGCATAGGAGCAAACATGAGAACAGTATATTATTTTGATAATTTTTTGTGATAGAAATTGCTGGTAAGCATATCTTGTTTGGGCATAAATTTCAAGCCTAGTTCCATTCAAATAAATAGCCACACATTATTTCCATCAACATCCAGTTTTATGCAGATTTACTATCTAGAGTATAAGTTGAGAGTATATTGCAAATAAACCTCGACTCTTCAAGGTGTTCAAGCAAATAAATCAATGGGCAACATTTTGAAGCATTAGCTAACATGAGAAATTAAAATCAATATAGCAAGTTGTATGGATAAAGTGCACAAGCTAAACATACCAAGAAAGACAAAGCTATGCTGATATTATATAGTGGATTCTAGAAAGAACTCATGATGGCACAAAAACAAATGATTTGTAGGCAAATATTAACTATAGTAGGCGGTAAGCTCTTAACATATGCCAGGCAAATTATGCTTATAATCATAACAGATTCCTGAAGAAACTAGCTAAATAGTACTAGAATTGTTGACATGTTCCCCACAAACTTTACTAGATCACCTATGATCTACATGTGAGCCACCAAGGTTAGCGCTGGCATTCATAAGTCAAAGGTATACACACTAACCTACGACAATAAATATAACAAAAGGAAAGCTATAAATACCCCTTAAATAGACTATTAGATTATCTATAATTTATATAACTATATTTCTCTCTCGTATGCTAGGGACTTAAACTGGCTTGCTGCTACATTCTGCATGAATTCAGGAGTGGCCCAAAATTGATGCACATTAGGATGCTAGAGTTGTTCCTAAGCAGTCCATTGCAATTGAGAGGAATATGAATGCAATCCAAGACCGTTGTTTGATCAAGAAATTCAAGAATAAGGTTGTCGCTGCTACATTCCTGCATGAAAAGCAGCTTGAACTAGGTTTTAGCATAAATTTAACTTTGGATGGAAATAACCGAGATTAAAAATGAACTTAGTGAAGTTAATGTAAATAAAACCAGAACTACATGTGGTTGTATTAATTTCAAGGCCTACAATATTTGGTGATGATGATATGGTTGAGATTGTTATATATGATACATGATAATGAATCTTCATGATAAATAAAGTTAAGATCTACATAAACAACCATATAGGGTGGCTCAAGGATCAATTATCTGTCACATTCCCACCAGCTGCACGAAAACAAGCACCTTTTGAAAGGGTATGGATATCCATCAAAGCATAAACGCTAGAGGAACTTCATCAAATGTGGTAGTTAGCTCTACCCTGGTAGACATGAACACAAAATGTAGAAGCCCGCACAAAATAGTAAAAAAACAATTTAAAAATAAAAGGGTTTGATTGTCAATTCGTTAAAAATACCACAGAAATGACTTCTAAATTTTCATCATGGAGATGGTCTTGGGGGATGGTGACAAATTAAATGCAAGGCATGGGCAGTGTAGAAAGGAAGGGAAGGTAGGTATTTCTAGGAGATCAATCTCTGCACACTCTAATGAAGCCATATTGCTTCCAACATCTGGCATTAATCTAGAATTGACAGGCATTTGACTCACCCAGCAGCATGGAGTGGATAAGATGGGCAACAATTTGCTTGCAGGTCGATAGACAGAGGTGCAACAACATTTCACAGGATTAGCCCCAGCTCTAGGATTTCAAGAGAGGGAAATAAAGGCATATGAGTTTGGGCACTACCTAGACCAGACTCTGGAGTTATCACTTATATTGGTGAAAATGGTATCAAAGCCTTGGAGGGTACTCAACCTGGCCATGGCGCAGTCATGGATGAAGCATGCATATATGCCACTAGAAAAAAGTGCTTCTACTTAGGCAAGATAGGATTGCTGTTCGTTGGCTTAAGTGGACTGTAGTAGCAGCACTTCAAGAAATCATTGGCTGTGTACTTTTCAATCTACTGACACTACAAGGGAACACCATGTTGGAGATAGCACATGTAGCCCAAACCAGGTGAATGAAAGAAATTGCAAGCAATCTAGAAGCAGCAATGGTAGGTGGTCAATCCTTTTCCTGATGGAGAATACACATTTTTGCTGGTTTGGCGGTGGCTATAAACTCTACTTATAAGAGCTAAAATCTGTCTTAAATGTCTTTATTTTGTTGACATCATAACAAAAAGCATTATGTATCTTGCTTACGATAGTTGTACCTATATAACTCTTCCTTGAGTGGTTGTACTTAAATATTATCGAGAGAATTTATCATTATCCCTGCACTCAGGAGGTTATAAATCCTGTGATTTTCCAGGACAAATTAAATTATGCACAAGCAAGAGCTGATTGCATGGTGTTTATTCAAAAACGGATACTTAGCAGAAGAGATTAGCTAATATTTTGCTTATGCCAATGCCATATTAGTATGGCACTACCTAAATTTATTATAAAAATTGTTGCTTTAACGAAAAAACACCAAGTCAAAAAATATGACCACAATGATGGCTTGAGCAACAAGATTAAATAATACACAAATTAGTTTAACTGTCAGCATAGGCTAAGATGTCTACTTCTCAAAGTATTGGCTATTGTTCTATGCTTGTAACATCCAAGTTGATTTATCTTTTGCAATTATGGTGAGAACTGAGGACATGTCATGGCTTATTAAGACACCTCACCGTTTCCTACTAAATATGGCATGACTTATCTTTTGCAATTGTTGTGATAAAAGTGAGGATAAGGCAAGGATGTTGTTTTTGCTTTAAGATATCTTAGTACTAATTTATCCATGTGTAGCACAATAGATGGGAAATATGGATAGTGATGTCTGGGTTAACCTGAGTTTCCACCTGAAATCAGGGGTAGACCTTTAAGTGTCAAAGTAAGAATCTAATGGACCATGTTAAGGCTTCATTAACCACATTGAAGATAAGTACCTTCTTTATGGGCTGCCTGCAAACTAAAAATGAGTTAGCATAATATCACTTAGACACAATCTTTGCATAATGAGGAGTGGATAGGAATAATTGGACTAACAGAATATCTTGTGTATTAATGTTTATTAATTTTGGGTTATGAATAAACTTGTTGACTATTAGTATCTTGTGCAGTAATGGTAAGTAGTCTTGCTTCTGATCATATCATTGATATGATTAATATGCTAAAGGATCATTCATGTGATCAAGGGTAAGGTTAGGAAAGTCGGTTTTGTAGGAAAAAGACTGACAAACTTTATATCCTTTGATTACTCTATGTGGTCCTTGCCAAGATTGATCTTGTTTAATACCATTACAGGTGGAAAAAGATTGATTATATCATTACTAGCCATAGGTGAGCTTGACAGAGGTGTAGGAATCTATGAGAGATAAGCTATCATAGATAGGGGCTCATAGGGTAACTTGTAGATGTTGGAATTTGGAAACCTTGTGATGGATTTAGCTCAATGGGAATTATTGATTGATTTGATACCTGATGCCCTTATGATTTATATTCTTCTATGATGCTTGAACTAAGAAATGTTCATACCATTATTGAGTACTAAATTGTGAGGATTGTTCACTGAGTTTAAATACCTTGCATCTATAATGTTGTTGTGTCTGGGTGCTTGCTAGTCATGTAATGCTTGCTATGTGATGATGTGTTGTTTGTGATGTTTCTACATCTTATGACCACTGAAATTTGAGTATAAGAGTTGGTTCAAATGCAAACCTGTTGCTGCCATAAGGAGGCACTTACCGCTGACCATTAAGGTCATGTTTATCATAAATAGCAATTGCAAATATTATCTAGTTAGTGAATTGGACTATTATAAGAATATGGGGATTGAACCATAAGGTAAAGGAAACTAGAAGGTTAAGAATATTATTATTACTAATGCTAGTGAGTGTATATCTTCGTATGATGATCTAATGGATACAATGTTGCCAACTATCTTGAGTATGAATCAGGCGTGGATCATGCTTAAAGCAAGTTTACAATTATTGTGGTAAGTCTTTCAAAGTTTTAGATAGTTTTTATGCAGCCTTGTAAATACATGTGTTCTGTTGAAGAAGGATGTTATAATATAATATGATTACAATACTTGAGAGCATTGAATCCTATAGGCATAATTTCAATTCTTTACAAAATTGTTGCATTGTGAAGATATTTTGACTGTCATTGTCATGTGATTTGATATGATTAGTGCTATTTTATAGTGATTATACCATAAGATATAATTTCTAAGTATGGAGTTGATTCTGCAATGTTGGTAACTATTGGTATGAAATTGGGAACTTGGTTTGGTTCCCTTGTCTATTGTTAAGTCATTATTAATTGATGGGAATTCATTAAAGTAACCCTATTGGGGTATGAAATAGTAATCCAAGAAGTTGGAGTTTTGCTATTAATTAATAAACTTTGAGAGTTGGAGCTTTGTTTTGGAATGGTAATGGTAAATAGTGATTGCTAAATTGTACCTTCTATAGTATTCCTTCTATTTCACGTCCATGAGAAAGTTATTTGGTTGATTATGAAACCCAAGTAATCAATCACAATGCAATATTTGCAAAAACTAAATAAAATGTACCTAGGGCTGAATCTGGAAAGGATGAATGGATAGAATAATATAGCTCATCAATACCTTTCCAATGCCACCAAATTTGAGAAAACTGGAGATCTAGGAAAAAAGTTATGAGCTTGAAAGTCCAAATGGAAGATTTAACTTCAAATAGAAACAAAATGAACCAGCATAAAAATATGATAATGAGACCTAAACCACTGGAAAGCACACGAAACCAGCTCTCCAACGATATCTCATTTGCAAAAATCCAACTCTTGGATCAAAAGATATAGCAATTTGAAAAAAAATCCCTATTAGGACTTTAGGGACAAAAAATAGGCCCTTGGGGGTTGGCGCATGTCACTTAGGTGATTGACCACTGGCAATTTAAGCACTTGGGCATTACATGTGACTTAGAGCTCTGCAATTTCCTTTTTAAAAAATATTACTGTCGTCGAAGTAATGGTGGTGTAAAATATGCTAACCAATTTTTTTCCACAATTTCTACACCATAAACAACACTTGGCCAATTTGATTAGTGTTAGAGCCAAAACCAAATCTCTATCAAAGAAACTCTAACCAAGAATGCGCCCTCAAACCACTGAAGGAAGAGGGGCGGGCATATGGTCAGAGGATCCCTAGGATCAAATAACCCAACAACTGAAACTGATTACAACTTGAAAGTAAATGATAAAACTCAACGCCAAGAATGTGCACACAAGATCCTTTTGGAAGGCGAGGTGCTAACATATGGCGGAGTACTTATTAAAAATTGAAATGAACTTAGGCGGTGAACTAGCCATGAGAATTTCCACGCTACCACTTGAATAGTGGGGGGAAAAAACATTACAATGCAAAACTAATTCATCCGCTGCGGTGGGCATCCACTCAACAGTGGGGATTCTCCACTTAACAGTGGGTGATAAATGAAAGATTAGAATGTTTTTTTTCCACACTGGCGGTAAACCATCCAGGGGTTACAAATATGAGAGATTAATATATAAAATTTGTAACAACTAAAGGTCTGGAACAATACTACTGTTTACAGTCTTACAATGCAAAACATCTGCAAGTAAAAGTGCCAAATACAATGATTTTTACAATGAAATCTGCTCTAAACTTCTGCAATGTTTTCCACTATATCTTCAATTACAAACATGGGAAAGAACTTGAAAGAAATATTGCAAAAAGCTAGAATAACCAGGTTTGATAAAGATAACCAGCAAACTGAGATTTCTTACCAGCAATTAGCCATCACTATATTGTTCATATCTTCATCCAGAATGCTCCTATCTCCTCCAAATTGAATGCACATGAAACTAGAAGCATAAATACCCCAAAACTATAGCATAATACAGAAAGAACTAGGTCTGATATGAAATACCAGCAATCTGAAGTTCAGACCAGCAAGCAAGTATTCAACCAAAGAGCTCTAAACTCCTTCCATACTTCACCAATACAGCTGAAACTTAAAACACACCTTCCAATTGCTAGGCGTCCAAGAAAACACCAAGTAGCAAGGCACCAACAACTCCAAAGATCCTAGCACAAGAAATCAATGCAACTTATGAAGAAGTACGGCCCTAGAAGAGGGCAATTTCCATAGGAAAATGATGGCTGCAAGATAAAATCTGAAACTCTACCAATAGGGGCGCCTTGAACATAGAAAACATTATAACAAATACCCATAATGATATAAAATTCTCTCAAAGAGTTGTAATTGAAATTCTACTTCAGCCATTGAAAAACCAGCAAGATGAAAACTGGAAATATCTCACCAAAACTCCACAATAATGCTCAATATGTACTTCTGGATGAAGCACACTCTCAATCCACCACCTAGGGAACCATAGTTTCAAGCCCGAAGAGTGGAGTAAATTTGCTAAGCTATCCCTTAGCCAGATTCTGGATTTCAAACCAGCAACATAACGTTATATTTTTCCAAAGATAATCATCTCTTCAAACAAGCAGCAATATATAAGCTTCAATTGGGAACTAAATCACTTCAAATTCCAAGTAGTTGAATCACTTCAACTTCCAAGAGGGACGCAACCTTTAAGCATTTTACTTTTTGAAATAATAAAACTTTATTCAACCTCCTTTAGGCGTCCAACTTAATAATGCAATAATAAAGCATTTAATAAATCATTAAATGCACAATTGACCCCATAATGTCCCCTCTTTAAAACAACATGAAGTTATCACTCCTAGGCATGGGGTACAACTGAGTAACATAAAATTGACTAAGTATAAACTTAGTCCATTGAGATAACCAAAGCCAAACTGAAATTGAAGGTTAGCAAGATGACTTGAGCTGAATTGTTGATGATGCTACTGCCAAATTTAGACTTACTATAAATAGCCAACTGCTATAAATAGTAAATTTACATCAAAACAACAGAAAGCCAAACTGAACACTGAACTACAAAGGATTGAACTGTTGCTAGACAGATACTGCCAAAAGATAGACTTGCTAAAAATAACAAACTGCTATAAATAGTAAGTCTGCACAACATTCTCCGAATGCCAACTAAGCAGTATCATGACTTACTATAAATAGTAAGTGCCTGGAAAGATTATCAGATTCAAATGCATAACACACCACCTTGGAGGTCCCTGAAAGACCTGGAGAACCCCAAAAACCTTTTGCAAGCAAACCCTCAAAAAAGCATCTAAAAGAGGAAACCCTAATTTTCTGCTTCAGCTTAGCCTATGGATTTCCGGAAATAGGCTAAATCCAAATGAAGAGCATAGGGCTCAAATGGGGACATTACATGGTGTTGGGTGAAACCCCAATGGCAGCAACTCCCATGCACCACCTAATTTTAGCCTCCTGCTATAAGAGCGACTGGGGCCTCTGGGCTTCTCGTGACCCGTGGCAAAAAACTCTATGCCCGATTAACCTTGCCAAATTTTTAATTTAAAAAATATAATTTTTTTAAAACTCAATTGCAAACCATGCCTTAGACGCAGACCCTATGCAATGATTACACCAATGAAGGAATAATTCTTTGCCTAATTCCTTCAGACAATGACTGAAAAGTATGAAAGGGTAGGGTTTGTACAAATCCCTACTGTATTGATTCCATACAATTGTACAAACAAAGATTCTATAGATTTTGCCAAAACCCTAAAAAATGGCCTGAAATTTCCAGTTGCCAAAATATGAAGCATTTTATATCAAAATAAGGGTTTTTGGGCCTTCTAGACTCAATGGTGAGGTTTGTTTTTCCCCAAAGTGACACCATTGAAAGCTCATGCCCAAATCACTCTCAAATCATAGGAGTTTGTAGATCTAGAACTTTGATACCATGTAGGAGTTGATAGTGAACTCCAAGGAGCTGATAGTGAGCTCTCATAGCCCAAGATCACTTGCAAAACAAAGAACAACCTTCCACAAGATAGTATGACAAGAGAATGGCTCGATTGATTATGAATGCAACTTGATACAATATGATACAAGAGGCCTTGCTTATACAAGCAAGGTGAGAGATAGGATTAGACATGATCATGACAAGTGTCTTAATCCTATGGCATGAGACAACTAAAGATAAGATAAGATAAGATCGCATGACAACTAAGACTTCTAGAAAGATTCCTAGATCCTTAAGTAAACTTAACATGTGAATAGGACCTACTAGGTGAACTAGTTAGGTAAAACACCTTATTTGCACCAACATTTTCAACTCAAATTCAACTCCAACTCCCTGTCTTGTTTTGGAACCATAAAATTTGAGGGTCCATAGCTAATCTTTCTTCTATTGCTTTGAAAGTGTTAGAGCTCCCAACATATCTTCTCTTCCTTGTGCAACTTCTTCATGAGATGATTCTTGCAATGGTTGCACAACATGATGGTGCTATTTGATAAGCTCATCTATACCTTTCACTTTGTTGATTGTCGTCATGCATAAGGAACATGTTAGCTAAAGATAAGTAGAATTGTGGATTCTACACCAATTTGGTAATAACAAGTACTCAACCACCACTCTTTTTCCAACATTGATTTGGTCCCTTGTGGACTTGCACAAAAATTCTTGGAAACTTTCAATCCACCCACCAACATCATGAAAGGATGATCTTTCCTTCACTTGCACCAACACTTCAATGCTTAGCAATATCTCTGCAATATCATGATATGGCACTCTTGAGGAAGAGAAGCTCGAGGAAGAAGGCACAATTGCTTTAGGAGATGCTGGATTGTTTCTAACCTTCAAATTAGGAGATGTCTGATAGTTGTTGGGAGGAATAAAGGCAGTAAATGGACCTCTTTGCTTGTTACTCATCAATGCATAATTGTGGCCCTTTTGATATTGTTGATACACCCGCACTTCATCTATACTGCTATTCAGCTCATTGTCTCCTTCAGGAGGAAACCCACAACTTTCCACCACCATAGTAGATTCATAACTAGATGGCAATATTTCATAACTGTTTGATGTATTGGGCTCCTAAACAACTTCTACATTTTGAACTTCTCTGTGAAAAACGTCGGAAACTACTCTAAACTATGGACAATCAGCCTCAACGTGTGCACTTGTATTATGCTATCTACACCAATTGCTAAGAGCAACACCTGCTAAATTAACTCTTCCATGCAGCCTGTAGTCATTTTGGTTATATCCTTCTAATGGAGAAGTTACCCCACCATTGTTCGGTCTGGAGTTCCAAGTTCTATTTGGCCTAGGGAAGTTTTGATTTTTTCTTTGGAAATTTTGCAGCTATGTATTCTAATTTCTGAGGTATGAAACCTCATTGGACAGATTTCTCACTTGTGCAGCCAGTTCTCTAATGTCCTCCTTCTCTTCTTGCACTTTGGCAATCAATGAATCATAAGGAGAAAGAAAGGCTAATTTCCAACTAGTACTTTAGAAATAGTAGATCCAAGATGCAAAACCATAGCTTGAATGGGCACTGGATGATTCGGAATAAGAACTGGGTTTTGGATAGGGGTGTAGAGCTTTCCTTAATGTCTAATTAACTAGTGTAACTATTCATACACAACTTAACGGACCTGAAGATCCTTCTAAGCAATTCATCATTAAAAAAGGGGCTTCATTCAATTGTCAACCAAGTAGTCATAGACTTAAGATGATGCTGGCACTATATGTGCATTCAAGAATCCTAACTTAATCAATTGAGTACAAGTACTTCAAAGAATAATTCAAAGTAACTTCTACTTAAAGAAACAAAGTAAGTAATTTGATTACTGCTAGTTGCTATTGTTACCTATTACTTCCATGGACTGTAACTGATTAATCCTATGCTGCAGCGTACACTTATCCTAACTTAATCATTGAACTGAATACAAAATAAAACATTGAACTGGAAATCTTAAGATGACAATGAACTACAATGTAAACTAGAAATCGGAATTTAGAACTTCAATGCCTAATCTAACTAACTACTCTTATGTGGAATCAGCAGTACCTCAAGTGGCCCTTGCTTGAGTGTTGTGTTCCACAGTATCTTCAATTAACTCAGCAAATCATATATCAAGAGAAGTCTTCTTTATTATAATTTATCAAACATCAAAACATAATGTAGCAACTGCTATTCAATCTAACTTTTGTAAGGATCTAGCATATATCTTCTAAATACTCCGATCTCTCAACAAGACACCTTCCTAAATAGGGTTTGTTAGAGTCCGATTATTATCAAACTATAAACAAACTATCCAACAAACGTCAACTCTTCCAGGAAGATAGGAAGAGGACTTGAGTCTATAAAGCTTAACAAAAACAACTAACTACTGGAAACGAGAGTGCAAAAATCAAACAAGGATTCTACATCTTTAAGAAGGTTGCTATAACATAGGAACATGCTGGACAGAGCATCCTTATCATTATTATCATTCCTTATTAAAACATACTTCTTTCTCTTCCAAGTTTATTCAACGGATGGAATGCCACATGGATAACTGTGTCCATGACTTCCAACTGATGTCTTCATCCCATTTTGGAAAACATGCTAATGTTGCAATCGATTGACTCCTTCACTATATTGAACTGTCACCCCTTTGTTGCGGATTAGAAATCCTTCGGCTATGAGTTGACAGGTCTTTGTGCTGCAAGGGTTAGTTTTATTTCTAAAGACACATTTCATAGTTAATCACTATAATTAATCAAGAAATTCTACTAAACTTATAGACATTCAAAATCCATGCATACATTCATCAATACCACATACATGGTCTTTAAATGCTTTGAAATACTTGAAGGTATATAAAAGGTCTTGGTAATGTCTTTAAAGCTTAGCAAAAATAAGATAGAAATAATGAAATTGCAGCAAGAAACTAGTCAATTCTAAGGCTCATCAAGGGGTATGGCGAGCTAGAGCATCATTTATCCTGTATGCAATTAGGCATTCCTAGGGTGCCTAAGTTCATTAAAGGCCCATAGACAAAGTTTCCCATCTCAATGTTCACTCTTGCCACCTCTACATATGCCTTAGCCAAATTGGCCATTGTCAAGTTTCCTCTCCTTACAAACATGGAGGTTAAAAGATCCAAGGCTGCGAAGCAAACTTACATTGCAACATTTTGAGTGTAAGGAGTTTGGTGGTGGGAGTAGGATTTGTGAAACCTATCATTAAACTCATGGATTCACTCATCATTTCCTCTCTTGATACCTACAAAATAGTGAAACAAATTGGCTAGTCAACCAGGATTTTTAATCTTGAAAGGAAAGCTTGTTCAAGTAAGTCCCATGTAGTGATGGAATTTGGAGATAGGCTGATATACCAATTAGATGCATCATCTCCTAAGGTGCATGGAAATAATTTGCACATTACATCTTAATGTCCAACTTGGAATCTTGCTAATGCATCCTTGAAAACTTGTGCTCTTCAGTTGTTCTATTAGGATCATTGGTATTGTATTTTAGACACAACTTGTCTCAATTTTTTTGGCAGATCATGATAATTGACAAAGTTCATTGGGGGATTCTGCAGACCAAACCAAGCCATTGTGACAATATTATTGTTTCTAGGACTACAACCACTAAACTAGTGTGAGTGACTCTTGGATGTCCCTTCTTCTTGTTCTCTAGTGCTGATCAAGATGTAACAATACAAAACCTAAATTGGTGTATCTTGATTGGGTGAGAATTCTTTTGGATTCTAATTTGAAGCCCTCCTAACACCAATTTGTTGGCGAGCATTTTGACACATTTCCCAACTCAGATAAAATAGTCGGTATCTCATCTCTCCTAAAAGGAAATCAAGTTCCAAGATGGAAATTGACTACACCAAGGTCCCTTATGGCCAGGTCTTGGCCTATGAGATAACTCGATTGTTCATCGTGTTTTGCTAGTAACACACAAAGGGACTTACACAATTCTTCGACTAGAATCCTAGAATGAGGGTTAGATACAAAGGTTATACCATTCTTAGCTCGAAAATTGCTTCCTCACCTTACAAATTTGAAAGAGCTTTACTACTGGAAATAATACTTGTTCATCAAATAGTAAATACTCAATATGGTGATGTTGGTTCCTAAACTGACCATTGGTTATAAAAATAGCAGAAGAAAGGGTTAGAGAGAAAAGGGTTTAGAGAGATCCTAAGTTTGAATTTTCATTGCAATACACAAGTGCATAATTAGACAAATCCAACATTTACTACTTACCTAACCTAACAAATCACGGTATCGTAAGAAAAGTGCTATCTTCAAAGGATATCAAAACAATTAAGACCCATTAAACACCCAATACAAGCACAATTGAATAAGATGCTTTGCAATAATGAAATCAAATGTTTAGACTAACCACACAAAGCAAACTTACAATCAATATATTGCAAGTGGTATAAAAAATATATTCATTAAATACTTATTACACTCATATATCAATAATGAGAAATTCAACTAAATGCTTGGAAACCATGAAGTAAACTAGAAAAGAAAAATGTTTTTCAAGTTGCACTAATATGAACAATTTTGTAAATAGTTGGAATGAAATTTCAAACCCGTAGGTTGAAATAGAATATCTAAAACTTGGCTTTGAGAAAGAACATCCAACCCATACAAAGAGACGTGAAGTGCCTTATATAGGAAAAGGCACTTCCAATCGCAAGATCTAGTGGTTCAAATCCATCCTTGTCATCAACAACATAGATCTCGTAAATACCAATCATGACTAACAGCTCTAGTAAGGCAGCATGCGAGGCATGGGAAATCCTATGAAATCCGCACATTGAAGACCTAGAGCGACATGAAATTCTTTCTAATAGCTGAAAACATCCATATTGATAGTGGAACGGGTTCCCTCTTAGTTTTGGCATGACTTGTATGAAAATCTGCAATTATGGGATGTACTTTGGCTTTAGCATGCGAGAGATAACTCTAAGGTAGTTACAAGGGTTAAATCTAGTAATAAGTGGTGTTCTAGTGCTCTTTGAAATGGCTTTTGCTCCTACCACATTAATGGCACTTGTGTGCGCTTTGGAAATCATCATTTCCCACTCAAAGTCCTACAAAATCCACAATAAATTCATTAGATTTGATTTATAACAAAAAAAATTAAGGTTTCATGCATTTTAACACAATTTGTGAGAATTTGTGGGAGATCCAAAAGTTTTCAACGTTCTTGGATATTTTAGAACCTTAATTGACATTTTGGAGGTTTCGGGAACTTGATAACTCTTACGCTTGAATGTTAGCACTTTGGAAGAACTTCGAACAATATCAATGTTCCACGATTTTCATAATTTTTGAACTTGCCAATTTCACTTTGTCATGTCCATGGGTCAATGATTTGACTAACTCTTGGACCTTATCGGCATTTCAAAGAATTAGTGAGCTTTAGAACTTACCAACGACAATTTCAATCTGCCTTATTGTTTAGGAAGTTGTTGGGATTTTGAAGGCTTTGAAAACTAGCAAACCTTCGATATTGTCTTGTCAAGGATTCAGAGGTTAGACAAACTTAACATCTGACATTTGCTTGTCAACCTTTATGGGAGTTCAAGAGTCGAGAATACCAAGGAAATCCTACCAAAGGGCATGTCGAGAATGGGATGGTCGAAGTTCTAACTTAAAAAATGGCATAGTGAAAAGGGATTAGTAGTTGAGGGGCAAGGATGGCTCCTAACGTATACCTAAGGAAATTTGGCAAAGGAAACTTTGTAAGTCTAATACTTAACGTAGTTCAAAATTCCTTTTTTACCAAAGCTTGCAAGTAAAGCCTAAAGGTCGATAGGTTACTCCAAGGAGATGGAGACCTAGACATCCCTCAAGATTCTACAAGGAAACTTTTAACAAATGTTTTAACAACTTTGATTGGATGTAGGGATATTTTGCGAGGAAGGACAAGACATTGGGAGATTTTGCAAAATGTGTTGGATGTCCAATAGCACATCAAGATTCTACAAAATCACATTTCGTGAGGATTTTGAAAACTTTGCCAACAAGTGGGAATTGTGGGAAAGGCAAGGACCTCAAGAGGTCAAGACATCAAGTCCATATGTTTGAATGTCCTTCATAACTCTGCATTTCCATAAACACTTAGAAATTTAAAATTTCTCTAAGTCAAATAGTCTAAACACCCTATAAGTGACCAAGATTTGAAGCACATGAAACTTAGCCATCATTTTGACATTGAAGCACATTCTCCATTACCAAGGGAATGAACAAAAGAACTAGGGGAACAAGACCAAACAAGAAAGGGGGTTCCACGCTTTGTCATCAAGAAAAATAGGGCTTGTATGCAAGGCATAACAGTATGGTTCCTTGCCTTTATATCTGTTGACAGATATTTATGTTATTTATGATTGGTAAGTTGACCCCAATACCTATAAGACCATTATATAGGTTAATGGATCCCCTTGGGGTAATGTAACCAAATTAATTCGCCTAAGGTGTAAACCCTTAGGACAATATGTTTTAGTTCAATGTTCTTGTACCTTCTAAACATCAAAATGTTGAATTGAGATCGAACTTGTTGGCATCACAACTAGGGTTGAGAAAGGGACTCCACGAGAGAATAGGTGGACAATAATTGTTCTCTTAGTGTAGCTTGTCCCACTCATCTTGAGGTGATCATCAAAATTGTAAAACCTATGACCCACTTACAAATAAGTTTATCACTACTCCAACATGACAAGAGTCAAGGAGCATGCTCTACCAAAAGAAGTATTCAGTCATATCATATAGTTAGCCAACTTTCACGAATAGCACACAATTTGCAGATGCCGAGAGCTACCAATATCATAGTGTTAGCCAACTTTTACTAGTAGCATGTAGGTGATAGATGCCAAGAGCTACCCAATTTCATTGAGTTTAGACAGGCTTTCGCCAATAGCATGCAAGCAATGGATACAAGATTAGATAGGTTTTTTCCAATGACATGTAAGCAATGGATGAGAAGATCTACCCATCTTAGGAGTTCAATATTGGCATTGGTGTATCAAAAGGAATTAATCAGTCTAGGTGATTTATAGTACTAGCACTAGTCTTAGGTGAGGTAAAACTAGGAGACATCTTGATTATGTTTATCCAGTTATAAGATGAATCAAATGCTTATTGGGCTATGGAAATCTTATTACTAACTACACCTGTTGTGTGTTGTTATGCTTATGCCCTTGGCGGTGATGATACAAGTAGTATGGGAGTGTCTCATCATCACAATTTGCAATGAACTAGGGAAAAGGATAGAACCCATGGAGTGTACAAGATGCACCAACATTCCTCTTACTAGTTGAGATGTACTTAAGGGCTTATGTATCAGTCAACTAGGTAAAGGGGAAGATGCTTGCAATAGGGTTGCAACCAATTCCTTTTTGCTAGCTAGTCATTGTGTGTATATGTAATGTTTAATTTATTTGCATTGTGTATATATGATGCATGCATAAGCTAGTCACACTATATATGTGATGCATGCATGGGCTGACCACATCATATATATGAGATGTATGCATGAGTTAATCAAATTGTGTTTATGTGGTGTATGCATGAAGTAGTCACATTATGTACATGTATGCATAAGTTAGTCACATTAGGTACATGTGTTCTCTACATGAGTTAATCTGAATCACTATGTGTATGCATGTGATGTATGTATAAGTTGGTCCCTATGTAGATTGTGTAAGTTTGTATAGTGATGTTGGTGAGGAACCAACATTTGATTAGAATGCATTAGCTATCATACTATTGTATATAAATTGAATTGGAAGCATAAGCTCAAATAATGGCTATGACTTAAAAGAGACATCAAAGATCTCGCCCCAATTGTGTGGATGAAGCCTTTCCATTTTGGCATGTGAATTACAGTGCTTTTGATACCCATAAAAGGGTAAATAGGCAAGGCCATGGCGGATGAACCCCCAAGGATTAGGTCTAAGTCTAGGGATTTGTCTTGCTGATTGAGCTTATCTTATTCATTGCAAGATTGTACAGCTGCAGTATAGAGCTACTGACTTTGCTATGGTTTGGTAAGGTTATGAAACTCACTCTTCTGAATTGGAAGGAAGTTGCCAAGTCAATTAAGAAGGTATCAAAGGTGTAATGAGATTGGCTTAAAAAAAATTGGTAGTAACCAGGGGTGGTTATTACATTGTCTTAATTGGAAACCAATACACCATAACATCTAAAGAAAGCACTTAATGCTCTGAAAATGATGAATAATGTTATTGAAAGCTGGAGGAACTGAAATACTCAAGATGGAGGGAAGGAGATGAGATTGTGATGGATCTTTTGGTAAATTGGTAATCAATCATTTTGCATTCTTAACTACCTAGCTATGTTGTGATTGTTATAATATTATCATTATGTCATTGTCCAATTGTCCGATACAATGACTATACTATTTTATGTGCAAAATGAGCTTAGGAAGGATCCTAGTAGTAAAAACACATTATCGGAAATTCGGAATCACTGAATGAATTGTAAAAGACCCATGCAGGCTAGAGTAAGCACTAGATGGTGGGTTAAAAGTTAAAACAGACCTATGGTGCTATTGATAGACCAAGAGAACCTAATGTGACTCACAAGGGATCTAAGCTAGAAAATGAAGGTTGTTTCTTTTTGCAATCTCTATCTATGGTTACCAAATTTCTCCAAACCTGAAAGAAATGTGCACAAGAGAAACAAGATATATGAAGACAATTTAACTTTAGCGAAACCATATTAATGCAATCCTATTCAAGAGATAGCTGATTTATTAGCTATGTCCTTCCTTGAAATGGACCTTACCAGCTCAGTCCAGGGAGAATGAGATGGACTATTTCAAACTTTCTAATAGAGGAGTCTCGAAGGATGATCATCCATTCACCTTAAAGTTTAAACAGAAAAGGTCTGGAGTATTTGATGATCACCAGCATTCCAGATGGAGTGACTTATTTTATGCGCCCACAACCCTCCCATTCCCACTAGTATTGGGCAATGTCTTTACTTAGCACTCCAATGCCTCCTGACAAAGGTCAGATTCCTGCTCAATACCTAGCAGCTGTGATCTTTATGCCTTGTTCTTAATTGGATTTTCTTTTCTTACACAACTAGTTGACTCTTTGACATACAGCACTGTAGATGAAATCAAGATGCCCTGTTTTCAAACCAAACAAATAGGACATCTATTGGCATGTACAGGTGAGCCCAAAAGAATATAAAGTGTGTGACCACTGCAGAGTATAATGGAGTTATGAATAAATCCTTCACAACATTGGGTCATAGGAAAACAACAATACCACGGTCATAAGGGGGTTTGGTACTAGTCACTGCCATAGGCCAGTACCACAGGTCCACCACTTAAGATTGCTCATCTGACTAGTACGAGTACCTGAGAGAACTCCCTTGCACTTGGCAGTCATCCCAACTCTCATAGCTTGAAAAGATGAAAGAAGAAATGAATCCCAGAGAATAAAGAAAAGTGATGATTCATGTCACAACGGTACTTCTTAGTTCTTTGCTTGTATGATTTTATATGAGGGGCAAGTACTATCTTCAAATTTAAACGCCATGATGGAAAAGGAAAAGTATAAATTATATTATGAATTCATTTATTTAACGAAAAATAATATGCAGGTCTTCAAGCAGAAAATAATAGAACACAATTCGCAAAGATCAAGTATCACAGCCCTCCATCATTATATATTGTGTACGCCTATCTGGGAGTGACCTGATGCAGACAATTAATATTTGAAAATCTGTAGGAAGGTGGAATTGTAAAGTTAAACTACTATTATACTTAATATCCAAAGGCTTGCCGCTTTTTGGTGGACGGTCGCAAATCTCAACAAGTGTAGAAAAATAAGAATGATAGCACACATCTGCAAAGTCTCGCACCACCGTACAGCTTCCTAGAACTGTGTTCCATGTCCCACTCTGGAGTCACAAAAGCAAGTTAGTCTCTAAAGTGATGTAAATGAAGATAGAATTGATTCACTACATAAAGAACTTTATTGTTTAAGCTTTATTTGAATTAACATCCTGTTAAGTTCAAAATCATCTAAAGCTGACTTAAGAAATGAAATGATCAATTTTAAAAAGGCGATTTCGATTTCCTTTGAAAATGGAATTCAATCAGCATAATCAATTATGGCAATATTTTCAATAAGATTGAATTTTGTCGGAAAAGTTCAAATACGAGGATAGAAACATACAACAAAGCACTGTTTAAATTTGTCACTTTTCCCTTCACCAACTGCTGCAAATGTTGCCATCAATGGCGAACAGATCCCATAGCTTATACCAGCAACAATGCTTCCAACACCGCCAATTACCAGCCACAATAATAGTGGCAATGGAAGCATTGCAAGAATAGCAAACTTCAAAAATGGTCCCAGTAGCTTGGTTCTGTCTTCAAAAGAGTTGAACAATTAAGTCACGCTTTATAAGTTAATATTTAGATTAACCTAAAACCACAGTTTTCCACTAAATTACATTCATATTTGGAAATGTAAAACGAGTCAATCCATGCGATGGAAATGCGTACTTGGCAATGCAGTAGTAAGTCCAGATCAGGTGTAGAGGCCACAATCCCACAATAATTGCCCAGTTTCCGACTCCAATAATAATGAGTGCTACTGGACTAAAAATGATTGCTGCAAAAAAATACCCATTCACTATTTAGTATAATCCATCACTGAGTCAGCATTATAATCCAATAAAGAATCTATACAATTATTACTAAATCAAACAATTCTTGAAGCACTTTTCAGACAGGATCTAGTCTGTGAATAAAATACATCAGAGACTGAGAAAGGACTGAAGTTTCTGCATTAACACAAACTACAATTTTAGCACGTGGCAATTTAAACATCTATCAAACAAGTGTATTCAAAAAATAAAAACTATTTACTGAGCAATAGATGAACATCATCAAATGGATCTCTTTATCAAATGATAAATACAGGATGCAAGAATCCTAAGAAGTCATCCAAGGGTTTGAGTTCCATTAGTCTATTAATTGGGTTATCATTGTGGAAACCCAAGTTCAAATCCCCGAAGTGGCATCTAATGTGGAATTCTATGTGGTGATTCTTGGTCTAACATCTATCAAACAATTGTATTCAAAAAATAAAAACTATTTACTGAGCAATAGATGAACATCATCAAATAGATCTCTTTATCAAATGATCAATACAGGATGCGAGAATCCTAAGAAGTCATCCAAGGGTTTGAGCTCCATTAGTCTATTAATTGGGTTATCATTGTGGAGACCCAAGTTCAAATCCCCAAAGTGGCACCTAATGTAGAATTCTACGTGGTGATTCTTGGTCTTCCATTGTTGGCTTCTAGTGTTAATATCTATGTTTTAATCCAATGTTAATGTCAATAAGGAGCTAAGTAATGTTATTGCTTGTAAGGAACTAATGTGTTGGTCTCATTTGGACTCGGCTGCTTGTTTTAAGCCATATTTGTGAACTCAAATACTTTTGAAAAAGCCTAAGAAATATCATAGAATTAAAAAAAATAAAGACTTAATTTATTGGAGATGATGCAAACTGTCCACTTGGGCCACCCAGCCATGCTTAGCTCACTGAGTATATTCTGTTTGAGGAAGTATGAAACAGAGCTCTGGATACTTCCGTGCTTGGAATTTGACAGACAATGATTTGAGAGAGAATTTGTGAGCACTTATTTTTCAGAATGTC
>VDFB02286158.1:0-11349 GCA_007258455.2 Sequoia sempervirens | reverse complement strand
CTGATACCATGTTAGAAAACCAAGATCACCTGCATGCAAAGGGATACCTGTCACATGCAAAAGACATGTAGAACCAAAGAAGATGTTTTGTAAACCTCAAAGTAAAAATGCATTAAAGAGAATCAAATATTACAAAGAGATCAATCCTTATGAAGGAGATCAAGAAACCCTAAAAGGGAAACCCTAAATGAAACCCTAGTGTGCACACTTAATAATTAATCAATTATTAATGTGCCTAAGTTTAGCTTAAGTAACTAAAGGAATAAGTGACTTAATTAATTAATCAATATGATATAATTAATTAAGCATAATAACTTATTACTCTAACAGAGGATATAAGAATCATTAGAAGAGTATTTATATGAGAGCATTACAATAATATCCTAATTGCATTGTTATCATTGCATCATCATCATAAACATACTATATGTTTGTTTGTCTTTGATCTTGGTTCATTATCACTTGTAGAAATGGAACGTTGACTATATTGTTGTTATGGAAGCAGGCCAACTTGTAGAAATGGGTACACATGAGGAGTTATTAATTTCCAATGGCTTGTATGCTCATTTGAGCAAGGTAGGACCTTTTCTCATAGGCTTTATGAGATGATATTTTGGCCACCTACAAGCATTAATCAAGAGGGAAAGACTTTGGGAAGTGTGTAAGGAAATATCAAATTTATGAATGATCCTACTTTAGGAGTTCTTCTAGATGGTGAGAATATCAAAATCCTTAAAATTGAATGGTTAAGAAGCCAAATTGAATTGGCTTCTTAACCATTCACCTTTATGAGAGAAATTTTCAAAGAGATCCCATTGGAGAAAAAATAAGATCAGAGGAGAAAAGATTGTCACCTGAAGGGCAGCAACACTGATAGATGTTGCATGATCTGAATTGAAGCCTACATGACAATCCAAACAATTCAGACATCCAAAAAAGGCTACATAAAATCAAAATTATGACTTCATTGTAATTTCTTACCAGCAGCTTCAAAAAATTTGTTGGCATAAAACATCAGAGCATTGATTCCACACAATTGTTGGAACACCATCAAGTTGACCCCAACCTATACATGTATTGACAATAATACAAATAATTTAATAAATGAATGCTTTGTCACAACTCATAAATACAACAAATCACATTGTTCATTAAGAATGTGCTCACTATCACATGATGTGCATATTTGCATTGAAATAAGTCCAATACCCTGCCCTTTGGAAGGGTTTCTAACTCATCCACGTATTCCTGAACAAGATAGATCCATTCCTTAGTAACATTCTGAATCAAAATCAACAAAATTAGATTATAACGTTCTTCCTAGATCACTAACTTTTATAAAATCAATCAATATGTAAATTTTCTCCAAGGACAATTATTGAACTCAAGATTTAGTATTTTTGTTTTCATGATTTTCTCTGCTCATAGATAAATAGAACTCATACATGTATGATCCAAGGTAGAAATAAAGACCTTGACTTTAGTTGCCTTAGCAAAAACATCACAATCTTTTCCTCGAAGGGCTTGCAATGCTACTTTAAACTCTTTCTCCCGTCCTACCTTTGCCTGCAAGTGAATTATTGGGAATGTAAAATGGATACTGTAAATTAAACCCATCAACTGGAATTGAGCTTTGTTTGGATTAGGTTCCCATAATTTCACTCACTCTTTTAATTTCCTACATATTATAGCGTTTCGAGCTAATAAGCATGTAACATTCCTAAAATCTAATCTTTTGCACTACTCTCTACTTCTAGAATTACTACCAATGTACATTAACCACAGAACATGATGAAATTACCAATTGAAAAAGCTACTCACCAACCACCTGGGGGAATCTAGAATAAAGAAGAGACCCAAGACTAAAATAGAATAGGGGATTTGTATAGAGACCTCCATTGCCAATGTATAGAGACCTCCATGGAACTCCAAAGAGAGGATTTGTCTTCTCTTGCCACTATCTCCTTTAATATTTTTTTTCTATTGAGTTTACTTGAAGCATAGATATAAATAGTTATTTTAATAGAAATGGCTAATGAGAATTTTATTTGTTTTAGCATCACTATTAACAAATTAAAATCTATTTACTCATTTATTGCCCTATAATGGCTTATCGATGTTTCATATTTGGAAGGAGTTGGACAAGAGGCTTGGTAATGTAGATTGAGCTCTTTTTTGTGACTGAGAAAGACAAACAAAGATATGAGAAAAATTTAGAAAATGGAGAAATGATTCCTATGCTATTCTTCATTCAATCAGAAAATGAAATGGGTAAATACATAAAATGAGAGAGATGACTAATTGAATGCTAATTAATCATTAATTACAAAGTTAGTCAAATACACCCTCCTATATTACTTGCTTTTATAAAGCATAATTTTATGCTTTAATGTTGTACAATATTTCCTATGTCAAGGTAGTTTTTTAATATATGTACATATGATTTGCATTTATGGCCATTAAATTAACTATTCTAAAGGTGACAACAAAAATGGTTATTTAGAAAGTATATAACATAGCTGATTGAATGTTGAGGAATATAGATATTAGTTTTGTTCTTGTTTGGAGAATATTCAAATTGGTTGGGAATTTTGGGATTTAAGTTCTTATTTGTCATCGTTTTTATCAAATGAAAATTTTCAAGGTTTCAATTGGGAAAGTTGTAGAAGATGGTACCTAGAGCTGGCTCCTAAAGCTGCAGATTTATCTCAAAGTGGGATGACAGCTGTATGGTTTCCACCACCAACTCAATCAGTTGCTCCCCAAGGTTTTTTTCCCTTGTTACTTTTCTTCAATAATTACACTATATGAGATTACATTAAAATTTCTTCCATCTACAAATGCCTTTTAAATAGGATACGAATGTAAAGCTTGTAAATTTCTCTAGAGAACATGCGTCGATATCAAGTTTAGAAGGTTATGATTTTTAATATTGCATCTTGAGCATAATTGCCCTGCTAAAAATGTTAACTATAGATCTGATAATGAATTTTGGAAACTCCTCAATTGTGTAGGTTATATGCCTTTGGACTACTATAATCTAAATTCTTCCTATGGTACTCAAGAGGAGCTCAAGCACTGCATAGAGGAAATGCACAATCACGACCTTCTGGTTTGTGTTGAAGGGAAAACTATTTGCTCTCATTTGAATTTTTCAATTACATATTGGCTCTTCCTTGGGAAATTCTTAAATTATGTTTAGTTCATGATGATGTCTGTATTCAGTAAATTATAAAGAAAATTCAACACTAAAAACTAATAGATACGATTATGAAGTAAGAAGACAGATCTTGATTGCCTTACACCTCTTAACCATATCATCAAAGTGTTATATTTCCTGCCCCCGTAAAGCTTCAAACTTCTCAACTGTATCAATGTCAACCTTATGCTTTGTATTTGGCTTTGGTGGCTCAAAAGGACATGTCAAGATAGCTATCTTTGTGTCCTCAATTCTTTTATGCATTTATGGATGACTCATATCTTTGTCAATAACAATGCCTTCAACCAGCTTTGTATCTTCCAACCTTCCACCAACTTTTCCTTCAACTTTAATCATAAGTATTTTTTTAATTGTCTTAGTTTAAGGTGAAAGAAAAGGATATATTCTTCTTTGACATGTTGAAAGACAATTCTCATTCCCTTATGCATTTATTCATAAAATTTCCTAGTGTTCCACTATCTATTTTGTCTAGGTTTTGGGTGAAAGTTCTGGTTGGAGGAAAATTTTGGAATGGATTTAGCTATTTGATTATGATATCCTAGTTTCAACTTGTGAATGGCATGTCAACAGAGTCACTTGTCGATAGAGAAGACAACAATAGCCTATATCCAAATATGCTACTAGAAAAAACTAATCATTTTCCTGACTTGTATGTCAATATTAACTAAGTCAATTGTTTGGGTCACCTATCAAGTCAAACTATGTGTCACCTACAACTCTCTGTTTATAAGAGATGAGATTAAACATAATGTTTTGGTTTGGTAAACTCTTACATATACAAAGAACACCATGGATGATTCAAATACTTTTCTTTTGTGTATTAAAATTTATGGTGATGATTTGTATTTGTGTTATTCGATTAGATTATATTGAGGTTGAACCTCATTGTAAATCTCTTAACTCAATAAGAAATGTGAAAAATGAAGAGTTTTCACTTGTTGATTGTGTCAAGTATCCATCCAAATAAAATTCAGAACCTTCATTACAGTTAAAAGGACAAAAATAATATAATAGGTTGTCAAACCTGTAGATAGAAACACAAATCTACAGGTGTACACTCCTTAGTATCAAGCTTTTGCACAGCAGTAGCCTCAATATAACTGAGTATGCCACTGAAGGACACATCCATGTCTTTTACAGCATATGGCAGTTCAATGAACTAGTTACCCTTCTTTGCTAGCCGATGAATGCAACAAGTAAACAGTCTTGATAAGTTCTTTTCCATTTCCAGATGCTATTATATTTATGTGTCTCAACTTTATCTATGTAGACAGTATGAATGATCATGGAATTTAAAAAAAAATCTAAAATATATAAAAAATGGCATTTAAATAAAATCACAAATCATAAAACTCTGAAGTAAATTCAATACATGAAATCAACATATTATGAAATGCAAAAAGTGAGAAGACTAAAATTAGTAGGTTTCTTAAGTCAATCCAAGATAGTGCCACTAATCAGCTCCCGTGCATTATGTAGATAATATAAACATAGCCAACATAGCAATAATAGACATTAGAAATACATATAAATCCAACTTTCAATCTAAGTGAAAATACAAGATCAAAAATAACATATTATGAACTCCAATAAGGGTGTAGAATAAAATTACGATGGTATATAAATCATAGTCCTAAATGAATGATTATTCAACTCCTATGCATTACCCAGATAATATAAAGATAGCCAAAAGATTGTATCATAATAGTGAGTAATAAAATCCAACTTTCAAACCAAGTGAAACTACTACATCAAAAGTAACATAACATGAAGCACAAAAGAGAGAAAAATCACAATTGAAATGTTATAAGACATATTCCAAGATGTAAAGTACACCATTATTCAACTCCCATGGATTATACATATAACATCAACACCGCCACCATAACAATCAAGAGATGTTAGTGATACAAATATATCCAACTTCCAATCCATACTAAACTTGAGGAACACATTTTCTAATATAAAGGAATACAGTTGTGTATGTGTGTGTGTTTTTATGCATAAATAAACAATTTTAGATACATCAAGTAACATTGGTTATATAAAGATATATACAAATGGTGTTCTACATATAGAAGATACATCATGTAACATTGGTTCTCAATTTTCTAGAATTGGCAGCTGTAAGGTAGTTAATAAGGAGGGATATTGATTGGGGACTATATGGTGAATTAATTCCCATTAATGCGTTTGCAGCAAGGTGTGGAGAATATTTTAGTTAAGGTGTAGTAGTTCTATAAGGTAAAGTAGGGCTGATGAGGTGGTGTAGCATGGGCTTTCACCTAATTTATTGTTTTGTAAGGCTCATTGCAAGTCTTAGGAAGGATGGAAAACAAGAAGAAGGAGGTGCAAGAAGGTGATCAAGAGCTGCAAGTGAGAATTTTGGATAGGTTCCTATACTTTATATTCTCATGCAATGCAACGATAGCCCTAGGATTTGTCAAGGGCATTCCTGAAGATCAAGCTTTATTTGTAGGTAAGTGTCTAGAGGCCAAAATATGTAGTGATTTAATCACTAACCTTGCATATTTCCTACCAGATCTATGTGACATTACAATTATGGCTCATATGGTTTTTCTTACTCGATCAATTTAATGTTATGAATTTGGAAAATGGAGAGTGGGACAAGAAACATGAGAAGGCATTATCAGAAGCAACAAAAGCAGTAAAATGTGAGAATAGAGTTACTTGTTCGATATTGTAATCGGGGCTGGGGTCATTGGAAATCTTCAAAACCCTTGCAAACCTATCCAAACAATTCCCCACAGCAATATTGATTGTCTCTCCAAAAATCCGGCAACAGCCTTCATTGTAAGCAATGACCTGCGTATTCCCCCTGCTGACATAGAGCACAAAAGGGTCGTGGGCTCTAGTGACGAGCCTACCCATCTCGATATGCACTGCATAGTGGTTGACCCCCACAATGGGCTTCTTCCAAAGTTGAGAGAGCATCCTCATCACCACGGTCAAGACCTGGAGGGGCACTCCCATACCAAGGCCCTTGGTGTAGCACATGCAATCTATTTCATGTCCATTAATTTTGGCCTCCTTTAACGTCTCCTCAACTAGAGGAAGAATGTGCTTTATATGGTGTACTGATGTTTCTCAGGGAAGGAAAGCCTACCCTAGTGGAGTTATGTATGTGTGCCTCAGGTTCGAAAGGATTGTTTCGTCTAGTTTAGCAATTCCTACTGCTATCTTGTTTGCAGAACCTTCAAACCCTATCACTATCATGCTCGCCTCCTTCCAAATTTCATAGTTCGCAATTCTGTTGAGGCCCTGTATTTCCAAAAATGTGGGAGGGAAAAGGAAAATGCATGAGGGAGCGAAAATGAATGAGGAGAGGGAAATAAAAAAATTATTTTAGAAAAAGGATTTTTTTTATTGTCTTAATTATTTTCAAATTGGGACAAAAAGGATTCTAAGAGATATATTTAATCATAAATTTTACAATCATAAATATCATTTAATTTGTATGTTGTAACTTCACTTTTAGTTAAAATAAAAATAACTTAAAGTTATATATACATATAGTTAAATTGGAATAGTTGTTTGAGTTAATTACTAAATTTGATCTAAAAATGTTCAACACTTTAGATAAATTCAATTAGATATAGTTAAATTGGAGGTGTCATTTGAGTTAATAATTAAATAACGTAATAATCAATTAAAGCAAGGGACATAATTTTGGATGTGTTTGAATTTAATAAATTACAAATTAAAATAGACATAAATTACTTGAAATAAGTGCTTCATAACCCATCTAATCAAATCATAACCTATCAAAAAGGAAATAGGAATTTTCTAAAGAAAAAAACACTTGACCCAATCATAAGTGTATGGCCTTCGCAGAAAGGAGTGATCCACCTTAGCAATAGCAACTACCCCATCCAAAATTTGCTCACATTACACAAAACCACAATGTTCCTCCAAGATAAGCCAATCAAATCCTACCTTATGTGTCCTAGTAATCAAATTGGATATGATCCTAAAAATGACATTGCAAAGGGTGATTGGTCAAAAAATCTAAACGACTTTGCAATTATTTCACTACTACGATCAATGTGTCATCTTTCATGAAATTTCCCAAAACACTATTCATTATGATCATATGGAAATTTCAAGGAGAGCTACAATAGTTGTAACATCATGAATTTAAAACATTAAAAAGTACATCATGAATTAATTATGTAATGGCATAAAAATTAAAAACATCATGAATTAATTATGTAACCATATAAGTCAAATATAATTCTATCAAGAAATCAATATCAAATAGATAATATAATCGCATAACTCATACATTTCAATGTCATTGATCTTCTTCTTCATCCAACTCTTTGTTTGTATAATCCAATCCATATTTGACATTGTAAGGATTGGTCATATCATCATCGTCGTCATTGATATCAATTTTGATAATGTCATCATCCACATGAATATCATCTTCATGAACAATAACTCCTACATCATTATGATCTAGTTCCTCTTCTTCGACATCTTCGTCAGGCACATCATCAACTAATTGTTGATCCTGATCATCATCTACATCATCTTCTAGTTCTTTGGTATCTTCTTCTTCCACCACATTATACTTTCCGGCCTTCCTCTTGGATCATGTCTAACAACAAATGACCAACCCGGTTTACTTAGGTTTTTAGTAAAATCACTCTTTCACAGTAGCTTGGAAGACTTATAGGGCTCATTTAAATTTCCAGCTTGATGCGACCTTGTATTAACCATGGTAAATCCATTATCATGTTCAATAATAGTTCTCACCGAATCGTTTTAGATTCGATAAGTAGCATAATGTAGTTGGTGATGACGTAAGCCAATTTGAGAACTTAAAAGTCTAGCTTCGAGAGTATAGCAAATCCAAAATTCCATAGATTTTTGAAAGAGAAAAGGGAGAGGGAGATAGAGATAAGATATAGATAGGTGGAGAGAGAAAAAAGAGAAAGAGAGCAAGAGAGAGGAAGTAAAATGAGACAAAGGAGGAGCAAAGATAGAAATAAAGGGATAAAAAGAGGGATACAGAGAAAAAAAGAGAGAAGAGAGAGAAACAAAGATAGAGATAGAGATAGAGATAGAGATAGAGATAGAGATAGAGATGGAGATGGAGATGGAGATGGAGATGGAGATGGAGATGGAGATGGAGATGGAGATGGAGATGGAGATGGAGATGGAGATGGAGATGGAGATCGAGAGAGATAGAGATGAGATAGAGATCGAGATAGAGATAGAGATAGAGATAGAGATAGATAGAGATAGAGATAGAGATGGGAATGAGATGAGATAGAGATAGAGATGGAATTCTGGAGATGGGGGATGGAGATGGAGATGGAGATGGAGATGGAGATGGAGATGGAGATGGAGAAGAAGAGAAATAGAGATAGATATGAGAGAAGTATGTAGAGATATGGGAATAAATTAGAAGGAAAAGAAAGGTAGAGATAGTGGGGTAGATGAAAAAATAGATAAAGAAAATGAAAGAAAGAGGGAGAGATGCATAGATGGGATAAAGTCACATAAAGGATAAGGGATAAAAAGAAAGAGATAAAATGGGAAGAAAATATATAGAGAGGGGAGATAATGAAACATGCAAATAGAAGGGAATGAGAGATAGAGATAGGTAGAGATATAAAGAGATAAGGATGAATAGATAGAGATATAGGGAGGGTGATTGATATATCTCTCCCTATTTCTCTCTATCTCTCTATATCTCCCACTATCTATGTCACTCCCTCTTCCACCCTCTATCTATTGAGCTATCTCTCCCTCTCCCACTTCTCTCTCTCCGTTCCTCCATCTCTCCTCCATCTCTCTACTCAATCTCTCAATCTCTGTTCTCTTTTATCTCCTCTCTCCTCCTCTCTATCTCTTTCTATCCATATCTTTCTCTGCCTCTATCCTGATCTCTCTGTATCTCTTTCACCATCCTCTCTCTCTATATCCACTTCTGTTTCTCTCCTCTCCCTCTATATATATTTAGTTATCTCTCCTCCTCTATCTTCTTCTCTCTCTCCCTTTCTACATATTGCTCTCCTCTCCCTCTTCTTTCTCTCCCTTTTCTACCTATCTATCTCCCTCTCTTCTCTATCTTCCTCTTCAACCTATCTCTCCCTCTCTCTCCCCTCTTCTCTATCTCTCCTCCTCTACTATCATATCCCTTTCTCTCCCTCCCCTCTCTATCTCCCTCTCTATCTCCCCATCTCCCTCCCTATCCCCCTATCCATCTCTCTATCTCCACCTCTCTTCCTTTCTCTTCCCATATATCTCCATCTCTCTTTCTCTTCCCATATATCTCTATCTCTCTCTCTTTCTCTCCCCATCTATCTCTATCTCCCCATACTTGTTTCTCCCTTTCTCTATCTCTCCTTATTTCTCTCTCCCTCTCTCCATCTCTATATACTTATATCTAATTCTTTTTGTTTGTCTATCTCTTTGTCTCTCTCTCTCTCTCCCTCTCCTCTCTCTATATCTCTTTATATCTCTATCTCTCTATCACTCTATCTCACCATCTATGTCTCTTTATCTCTTCAACTCCCTCTCCCTCTATATCTCTCTATCTTTTCCTCACTATCTCTCCCTCTTTTTATCCCTATCTCTCTTTATATTTATCTCTCCCTCTACCTATATCTCTCTATTTATTTTTCTCCCTCTTCCTCTCTCACTCTATCTTCATCTCTACCTCTATTTTCCTCTCTCCCCCTTTATCTCTATACATGTCTCCCTCTCTCTATCCATCCATCTATCTCCCTCTCTATCGCTCTCTATATATTTATCTCTTCCATCTCTATCTATCCCTCTCTCCTCTCTCTCTTTATCTCTCCCTATCCTTCTCTCCTCTCCTTTAGCTCTCCATATCCCTCTCCTTCTACATCTCCATCTCCATCTCTATCTCTATCTTCCTCTCTATCTCTATCTCCTTACCCCTTTATCTCTCACTCTTCCCCACTCTATCTCTCCCTCTTTCTATCACTACCTCTCCATCTCTCTCTCTCCCTCTCTCCTTATTGCAAGCATAACATGAGCCTGTTGGTAATGGAGCTTGATCATCTTCCTAATTTAGAGGTTTTATTTCAATCATGTTTGGATCCCTATAAGTAGATGCATAGTTTATTTGAAGCTATGATTTCTCCATTGATACCTTTGTTGCACAAACAACATTATTTTCTAAATTTCCTACCAGTTGACCTCATGTACTGCATAAATGTATGCAAAAAATAGACCAAAATTTATCCTAATTGAAATTCCACACTTTTTTGGCGTACCCATTGCACACTAAGGTGTGATTGCTAGTTAAGTTTTGATTTGTATGTTTTATTTTATAAGTAGAATGGTAGAGATAGGATAGAATAATACCATTGGTTTAAAAGTCATTTTAAGAACCTTAAATTCATACCTTAAACCTACAAGATAAACCTTATAATCAAAACATAAATCTAACACTTAAAACTAAAAACTATTGTATTTTGTGATAAAACAACCTTGTTTGACCTTAGTAAAGATGACTTATCTACTTGTTACATGATTAGGGCATAGTATTTAATGGGACCTACAATAAAACCCTTATGAATACAATGGGGGATTTGTAGAAAGAGAAGACTATGTACGTGGTATTTCTAAAGTGGTACTTGGTTCAATTATGTGATGGGCAAGTAACACAAATCAATGCAAGATGATATCATTGGATGAGTATTAGTTGGCTAGTATATTATTACTAGATCAATCAAGAGAAAATTTATAGCTAAGTACTTGAATTTTATTTTATTGACACTTGATAAATGCAAGATTATAGAGGTATTATGTTTCTCAATTGAAGTAAAGAAAGTGGTTGACATGGAAGTAAAATATTTTAGAAACTCATAAATGATACATATATAGATATATCTTCTTTATGTTATCCTTGTAATTAGTTATGTATCTTCAAATATAAAAAATTAAAAGGAATCCAATGTGTATCATCAAATAATAACTTATAGAAAATATCAAAAAGATGAATAATAAAAAAATATATATTAACTAAGAAGCCATACAAGCATACAATAGTCTATGTTGGTAAAACTATAATATATACAAGAAATCAATATATGCATACAATGTAACATGTTAGTAATACAAAA
>VDFB02286157.1:178431-277503 GCA_007258455.2 Sequoia sempervirens | reverse complement strand
GTCATGATCAAGGATTAGGCAAGCCTTTTAAAGTTCATATGGTAGTAATATCAAATGTTTGTGATACATGCATGTGGTAAAATCTTGTTGACATGTGTATATTTGTGGTTCAATGCATATACAATTTGGTTCATTCACTGATAGGGTGAGACTAATGATCTTGAAATTGATCAACTTGAACTATCGATCTTGGTCGAAGTATAATGAATTAAAAGTGGTATATTAGGTTGCAAAAAGGTGCGTGAAACATTCTAATGGGCTCTTAGAGATCGATAAATTTCTTTGAAAGCTTTCAAATCATGTCCAAGGATCTTTATCGAATATTGATTTTGATAGTAGATGGATATGAGTCATCAACTGAATATAAGGGAATTGCAAAGCAAATTGAGCTTACTAATTAATGGAATTGAACAATTATACCTGAGGCATGTCATGTCATCTGATAGACCTTGGTAGAAGATGCACTTTGGTGGATTGAACTACCCAACATCTCAGGCATCTATAAATACATCAATGTCATTGATCTTCATTGTAGATGCATACCAATCATTGATCGTCTAGATGTCTAATGAGCTAGAGTGACAGTTAAAAGAAGAGATGTAATATATGCCAAAGTGTAGCTAATTCCTATGTGCCAAAAGATGAACATGTGGAAATTCTAAATGGGTCATTCTCTGTACGAGCAAATGCAATGATGCCAAGTGGTCTAAATTGGAAAATATATTGTGGGTCCAACATGTGTGAAGCTCCTTGGCAAGCTTAGAAATGTTCTTTTGGGGTCATGGATTTGATGTGATGTGGTTAATCCTATCGATACTAACATATTGGTTGATTAATATCATATGCATCTTAGGCATCTATCATTATACCAATGTGATTTGAAGATGAGTGAATCTTGGTTGTCAATTGTCACTAGAACTTAGCAAATAATGTGAAATGTTAAAGGCTCCCCAAAGGCTTGTAGACCGTTGGCTTTGATATGATGTGGCATGATCCAGAAAAATTCAATAAAAGTACAAACCTCAACAAATTATTCCATTTGACACCTCGGCAATCCATCAATATGTTAAAGCCATTGATTTTTAGAACACGAGATTTCAACTGTTGATTATTGTGGATACTTAGTGACTAAGCAAAAGTGCTAAGAAGAACTCTAGGAGTGGGAGATTGGCACATGGAACTTTCAAATTGATTGCGAGATTGGCTAGTCAAAAAAACACATATCTTGAGGGCCTCTCAATCTACTAGACGGATTGATCCAAAAGGAGATTAATCGGAGCCATTGATCAAAGGTGAACTTCAAATTCTTTAGCCAATGGAGCAAAGTTATGGATTTCGAGTGAAAAGCAATAAAGCATGGGGTTTACCAATATATCATCGGATATAGATTTAATTCAAAGAATGCAATTTGAGGCATATTGAATATTGGAATGATTTACATATCATTCTATGATGTCTATTCAAAGGCTAATTATGTTCAAAGATTGAAAAATAAGTTCAAAAATTAGGAAAGCACTAGGGAATTTAGAGATAGAATCTAATATTGATTGCGGTTGGTGAATGTTGACTAGTTTCAAGAGCTAGCATGATTTTGGCATTATGTTGTTAATTAAGAAGGTAGCTAAGGGAGTTGAAGATTAGGAAATGCTTAGAATGATTGTGGAAACCAATAGGGAATTTGACTCTTAGGGTCTAGGTTGTCTTCTAGACATTAATTGTTTTCAAAATTCGATGAGGTTAGCTTCCTATAGAACCGTGTGTGCACATCTAAAGATTTTTCCCCAATTCTAAAAAAAAAAATATAATCTAAAGGAATATCTTGTAATGCACAAGGAATTAATGTCATTGTGAATTAGTCTTGCAATGTATTAAAATTGTCGGAAGGGGTTGATTAAGTGTGTGATTGGGTCGGATATGAATTAAATATCCAAGTGCAATTATACAAAATGGAGCTAGAATTAAATGTATGCACATCATCAAGGAGATTTGTAGATCAAATTTCATCTAGGAATTTATGTCTAGATTGAATACACATATCCTTCCTTAAGATCCCCCTGTAGCATTCAAATACATATTTTAAACTTTTCAAATGTAACTGAATCTTTTAACAGTAATTATTTCTTTAAGGTTAAAGAGCCCTTTGAATCTCAAAAAATTTAACACTCCATAAAATTTAAAGTTTAAATTATAATATCATAATAAAATAAATCATTGTTGAGGTGGCACACTTCCTAAGTCAGCATCGTTTATGCCTTCTTGTGATGACTGGATTGATTGTGCAACATACTTGACTTTGTAGTCCAAAAATGCCTTGAGGACAAGTGGCATCTCGCTATGTTGTGGAATAATGACACTTTTATTCTTAGTCTCCATAATGCTTTGTTTCCTTTAACAAGATCCAACTTGTTTGAGAAGGTTGTTGGATGTCCAATACATTGTATCAAGGCTTAGTCAATGACACCCATTTCCTCATGTTTTCTACACAAAAAGGTTGTTCATTAAGTATTCCTTCCACCATTTCTTTGAAATTGTTCTTCATTATTTCCAAGTCCTCATACTGTGAATCATCCTTCTTTCTTATACCGATGGCAAACCAATCTTTTTAAATAATTGAAGTAATTTGATTGCATTCTTCTAATAATTTGTTTTGTTCCAAAATGTTTTTCTTTAAGAACAAAAAAATTCACTCTATGCTCTTCTTCCGCATGAAAAATCTGGTATCATCAACAATGGGCAAGATTTATTTTGTCACCAACTTGTCTATCCCAAGATCAATCATTTCCTTTAAATCATTGTCCTCCTGTTGCCGCATTGACTCCTCATGTTTAGTGCTTACAATTTCACTTTCAATCTCCTTCTTCAATGTCTCGATATCATCACAAATATTCCTCATTTCCTCAGTAATTTCATTCATTTGCTTAAAATATATTTAACCCAATCTTCTATAGCTTTACCATAAGATTTGTATGTATGAATTTTGTTAATTACCTCCCTCCCATTAGTCGAATTAGGATCAAAAGAAATATCGATTTGGCTCATTGGTTGAGTTGAAGGATCAATAAATTATTTCAAGCATTATGTTAATGCTTTTACGTGTTGTTTCAATTGATCCTTTGTCTTCTTATCTATTGATGTCCTCTTAACCAACTTAGCAATCGATACCTAAAAGTCATGCACATCCCCATACCTCGTGGAAGGCCCCAAATTAATTCTAGTGATATTAAAATATTTTACAATCATTTTGATGGATTCTTTCTATGTAGAAGGGTGAGCAACTTCTACATACATGTTGCATGTAGTGGTATCCGCCAATAACCTAGAAGTAGGTTTAATAGGTTTCTTAGATTATGGAGCTCTTTGAAGAATTTATCCAACAATATCCTTACCAGGGAGGTTCAATTGAACCAATTTTCTCTTCTTGGTAAGAATTTTTTCCAAGAAAGAAGTGGAGGAAGGATTTGAGGATGACCCAATAGTAGGAGAACTAAATTACAAGGATATCCTAAGAGGAGGAATATCAAAAATCTCTATTTCTAGGGAGGAAGGAGGAGTTGGGCCAATTCGAGTATGAGGGCTCTAAGATACATTTGGTGGAGGAGAATTTGGAGGAGAATGAGGAGAAGAATAATCACTCACTTGAGATGGAGAAGAAAGTATGTTAACATTATATTCTTCTAATTCTTCCACTACGGTCAATCCTCCTCTTTTCTCTTTCATGTTGATTCTTTTTCTTAGCAACATCTTCACAAGTCTTTTCTCGAATTCTCTTATCTAGAGTATATTCATCATCATCCCCTTCCCCACTAGGATCTATCTATTGAGCAGAAGAAGACATTTGTTGGGTAGAAGGAGATTACGTTAGACTACTCTATACACACTCCAAGGCCTTCTTAGATTATCGAGGTGTGGCATTGGATTTTTCTACAATTTTCTTCATCACCCAATCACTATTTCTTTTGAGAACTACTATAGTCTTTGCTTCAATGGTTTCAACCTCTTTTGTGCTCCAGTCAATCAAAAAGTTGTGTTTGTATATGATCAATGAAGATGGGATCCACTAGATCATATTCCTCATCTTATATACCATGAATATCCCAATTCAACTTAAAGGATACAATTTTCTCAATGATAATCTCATCTAGCTCCTTTTTCTAACTTCATATTCATCAGTTCAATCTTCCCAATAGTCTTCTAAGGTTGGGATATGGTAAAAACTTGATCCCAATTATAAATATTTTTAATAAAATATTTATTATCAAAAGGAAATCTCCTCCCATAAAAATGCATGGTATAATTCACTAAATCCTTTTCAATAATAAGAGCATATGACATAGCCTTACATGAATATTGAACAAGGCCAATAGGAAAAGGAATTCCTACCTTTTTCCTCTCTTGGCATCTCTTATTCACCTTTGCCACCTATTTGCATTTCTCCATGAGAACAAATTTTTCTTCTGCATACTTAGGTAGTTTATAAGGAAGTCCATCAAATCCCCCAACTCTAATATAGGTGAATCTTTGGAATTGTATGAAATAGTTGCTATAATTGCTAACCAATTGAATAGCTTATGGAGATACCATTAAACCCATGTCACCTTGAATCTCTCTAAATATCCTCATGGTGAATGCATCATTCACTCTTCTCAAACTCTTATAACTCCTTTCTAGTTGCAATTGAGTGTAGTAGTCATAGATTTGGGTTGTCTTGTCAAAAACATCTACAGGGCATAATCCTAACCATGGTCTTGTATAGAAAATTGCACATAACAAATAGGAAGACATAAAATGATTTGTTGAGCTAAAATTGGACTATGTTGGAATGAATTTGATCACTAATAAGATTGGCCCAATCAATAAATTATTTTCCATGAGCAATTACAGTAATAAAGAAGTACACCCATTCCTCGAAGTCGTGAGCATTCTCATTACCTTTTAACCAGTGCAAGAGAACAATGTTGTCTAAAATTTCCTCAACGAACTGAGACCTATGTAATCTGTTAGGTGGCTGAGATTTCCCTATTTAGGTGTCACAAACCACTACTGAGCGATCATATTTCTATATTGGTTTTTTTTCTGCGTAGTGTTGGTAGGTAATGGTGAAATTAAAATCTACATATTCTTCTCTTTGAGGTAGTCAAAGGCACAAACTGAAAGATTCTGTGTTTAATTTAAGAATTAGTATGTTTTCATTTTTCCTAACCTCTCTTGTTTGATGTTCATAGTGATTATGCATTCCAAAACCAAATCTAGACGTTGTACTACTACTGAGAAGGCAAGTGCCTATAATAATCCACTTTTGACCAATTTCTATGTGATTGGGGGTCTATCTTTTTTTATAATTCTTTCCTACAAATCTCTCAAAATCACATGCCCTAATTTCTGGTAGGGTGCTTGAAAAACCCAAAAAATGTTCATAACCCAAGTATTTATACTTCATGGCAGTTACAAATATGTAACAAAGATGAGGATAAATTTTGCAAGGAGGAAATTTAAAGAAACCCAAGAAATTTTGATTTTAAGCAGAGAATTTTGTATCACACTCTGTCATGAATTGCTTATTCCTCGTAGCTAGTCCCTTGGTTGATAGTAGAGTAAAAGGAGTGTAATACTATGTGCACCTTAAGTATGATACTCAATTTGTCTCTGTAATTCTTTCTTGTGTGAAATCCTTGATTTTACTTCTTTGTTTCTATGAATTGGTTGTTGAATGCTTATTGAGATGAGTTATATTGACAATTAAATCTCAAGTAGATACTCACACCAAACATTCTTGGGATTTGAGGAAGAATTAATGGTACATTTAAGGTTGGCACATGGGATATTTTCCTTTGATATTAACCTTTACCATCAAATTTGAAAAATAATGGCACAAAAAAGTTGATCAAAAGTTTGAATGATTTTGAGAACCTTGTTGGGTTCTGAAATAGGTTTTGAAACCTGATAAATTTTCTGAATGACTATACTTTCTTCTTTGAAACCCTTATTCCCAATAATTTTGTTGATACTTATCATTTTCTTCTTTTTATCTAGGTTCGTATTAAGTTTTTGAAACCTTGTCGACCCAGGATGATAGTTTTGAAACCTCTTCTTAAAGTCAAATATCAATCCTTTCAAACAATTCAAATCTTATTTATGTCACTGATGAAGTTCTCTTAAGTGAAATCTTCATCGTGTTGATAGTTGTGAGTTTCTTGTTGGTTCTCAAAAAGGTTATGATAACCCTATCGGAACCTGACGAGGTTTTGAAAACTTGATCAGAGGCTGACACAACTTTTTCAAATAAATTGACACAAGAAAGAAAGGCTTATGAATTTGAATATTGGGAATAAAGAAAATAAAAGTAAAGCTTTAATGGGATTATGACAACCTTGTCGAAGGCTAAAAGAGTTGCGAAAACTTCTTCAAACACTGATGAAAGTTTTGAGACCACATTTTTTTCTAAAAGAACAATTTTAAAAACATAGGAGATATTAGTAGCCAACTCAAAAACAAGGGTTGACAAAAACTAAGGCAATAGTTGGCTCTAACTGAGGACAAGGACTAAGAAGGACGCGGGATGAACCCAAAATTTATGTATCAAGCCCTTCCATTAGGTAACAGAGTCATAACTTGCAGCTATTAGGGAATTTTTATCAAGGCAAAAGAGAAAGACATAAAAAGGGAAAACTCAAACCAAACCAAAAGAAGGAACCAAGACCAAAACACTTAACTAATTTATATAGAGATGAGGACCAACCCAATTTTACATTTGATAAATTTTCAAGTATTCCCCATTGTAAGGAAGATGTTAGAATATGTCATCAAGGTAGGCCAAAATAAAATATTTTTTGCCACATACCTGAGCAATTCAGAAGGGACCTTTCCACAAAGAATAAAACTTTCCATGTGCTCCCTTAGGCTCCCTTCTTTTATCCCATAATAGTACCAGATCTCCTATCATAAACTTTCTTAGTCGATCTCTTCTATCAAATATTTTCTTCACCTTGGCTTAATATAAAGTGATCATTTCCAACATATCCTCTCTTTGTTTCTCAATCTTAGTAAGATGCATAGTTATTTTCTCCAAGGAATCATGGAATTGTTGATCTTCAATAGAATTATGCAAGTTGATAGCTAACAATTTCAAAGGAAAAGGTAACGCGTTGCCTATCCCATATATCAATTCAAATGGTTTCATGTCTATTTCTCTCTTTTTTTTGTAATCCTATCTACCCATAATGCATGTACAACTTCTTGTGCCAATTCCTTTAGTTTTCATCTACCAATTTTTTGATGATAGTGAGTATATTTTGTTACTCGATTTGGAATGTTCATTCTCCTAAGGATAATAATATGAAGAATGAAACAAAGTTACTCCATGCTCATAGTAGAATAAAGATATTTCATCTAATAAAAAATTAGTTGCATTATTTGTCACCAATTTTTGAGGAACACCAAAACAAACCAAAATATTTTCTTTTATGAATTTGCAGATCACTTTAGATGTATTTTTTACTATGATGGCTTCTACCCACTTAGTAAAAAAATCTATTTCAATTAATATATGAGTGTGACCTACACTCGAATGCGGGTTAATCGGTCTAACGAAATATAACCCCCGTTGCTAGAATGGCTCTTCAATCACTACTAGCTTTAAGGGGAGAGCTTCTAGTTGAGGTTTACCTACAAATTATTTACATTTTTCACATTTGGCCACCCAATTATATGCATCTTTGAACATACATGGTCAATAGTAACATTATCTCAATATTTTGAAAGAGGTTACTAATGAAAATTAATGTCTTTCGCAAGCTTCATTGTGAAACAACTCTAGCAAATTTTCCTATTGTTATCTATCTACACACCTCAAGAAAGTCCCATCTAGTGCTCTTTTATACAATTTATCTCCCCAAATCACATACTTGGATGCCTTGAGCCTAAGATTTCTTCTTTCCTTTGGAGATAGATAAGTATGGCGTTCTCCATAGGTGAGAAAATATGCGACATTAGAAAACCATTCATCTTGGAGGATTACCAATAATACCAAATGGGTTTGGTCTTCTATCTCTGGTTTGTTTTTTTCCATCAATTTATAAAGTCCCCTACCTTTGACTAGCTTCATGGAATTTATCTCTAGATCATATTCTTGTACTTTAGCCACCTAGGTTCCTCTTTTGTTGCAACCAATCTCCTATTGTGTAAGCATTATTTTTACTATATGGTTGGGAATGTAAAATATAAAATCTAAATTGTTTAACTACTTTCACCATGGAAAAGGAAAGTTTCTCAATCATAGAATAATTTAGTTCATGTTTATTTAGAGGAACACTCATGAAGGCGATGGGCACTTCTACTCCTTTCTCATAAAATTTCAATAAGATAAAAAACATAGTGTGTTAAATCAAGACAAACTAACATAGGTGCATGGGAAATGGCTTCTTTAATATCCTTGAATGCTTGTTTACCTGATTCATTCCATTTGAAACCTTTCTTTTCTTTCATCATTTCCATGATATGCCTTGTGTTCTCGGAGAACTCAAGTATGAATTTCCTTAGGAAGTTAACTTGCCTAAAAATGGACTTCACACTAGTTCTATTCAAGGCTAGACTCAACTGTTGAATAGCTCTAACCCTTTCAAGATCAATTCTAATTCCTTCTTTCAAGACAATATGTCTTAGGAGTTTCCCTTCAGTTACTCCTGTGCCATAGAAAAATGGCCCCTTGTCATTTTCATGGCCTTTTAGGTCTTTTTTCATGATGTTTGGTCTATTTTGCTTTGATTTTATATTGTAATGTGGCTTGAACATGCATATCTATGTACTAAAATTCAAATAATGACGTCTTGTGAAGGTTTTGTGAAGTATTTTGAAACATTTATACACTCTTCTAGACTCTATTCATTGCAATTCACCTAAAAATCACCTTTTCATCACTAATCAAGTCCTATTTTGAAGTGTTGTAAAGTCTTGTAACAAGATTTCATGCTTTTCTAGGCACCACTTCACTATTTATCCCTTTCTTATTTTTATACCCTTATAAGCTTTAATTAAGTGTATTTTTTAATGTAAGCCCGACAAACAACATTAAATACAAGATAATTCCTAACAGCCATTTTTAGGTCCTAGGTGGGACCACATGCATGGGTGGCCGAATGAGTCTACCATCAAATTCAAAGTATTTTCCTTTTGAGTTTTATTTAAAATCACTTGATGTAGGCCTATGATGAGGTATTAACGAGTTACTAAGGTACAAGAATGTATAAATAAGTGTTTTGCATCCATTCTAACCCCCATTCATCAAGTTCACTCATTCACCTATGCACTCAAGCATTCAATCATCTTACAACATCAAATGTTTTATTCAAGCATTGTGGGTATCCATTGAGAATTACAACTTCAAATTTTTCATCCAACAAGGGTTTGGTAAGTTGATAGCATTTACATGTTAGTTTATCATTCTCTTGCATTTCATTATTTTATTAAGGTTTTGATTACCAAAGTGGGGTTTGACCAAGGAAAACCCCTATTTGCTAGCCCTCAACTATTTTTCCCCTCTTGCATGTGTGTTTGTAGACCTAGGTATGCATATTTAACAAGCATTTAGGTGATTGAAGATTGGTTAAAAATTCAACTAGGTGCTTCAAGTCAAATCAATCATATTTCAAGCTTGGAGAAGGTTTTCTCTGTTTCCTGAAGAATTGACTTCGGTAACCCAACAAGCAGACATTCCTATCTGGTGTTGCGGAGTTGTCTCTGATTTTCGAGAATTTTGGGACGAGGACTAATTCACCACCAGTGGCAAATGAGTCCCACCTTAAGACTGAAAATCTAGATTTTTTCAGATTCTGGATCCCGATAGTTAGAAATTGGTTCCCGACAATTTTTCACCAGTAGCAGGACTAATTCACCACCCTGGGCGAATGAGTCCCACTATTGATTTTCAGTAATTTCAGATAGCATTCAGGACATTCCAAATTCCTCAAATCTTGCCCAGGTGCACTCTAATTCAAACTTTCTCTTTATGTTTTGCATTTCATCCATTCTTAGTTCATTGTTTGCATATCATAGTGTGTTTTCTAACATAGTTTAAATATTAGTTTGCATCATAACCTTTCATAATCATCACTTACTCACATTTAGTTCACTTCATTTATCTTAGAAAACATCATACATAACATAATTTGAATGAACCCCTTAGCATTTTTGGCCCTACCTCTCTCCTTTTAGGTGAAAAACCCTAGAAGAGCTAGAGAAGTGCATTGGTGCCAAAAATCGACAGTTCATTTTGGTGAACTTGCATTTTGAACACTTTGCATTTATGATTTCATTCACCTATTGCATCCTAGATTAAATTTGCATCAATATTCAATTAGCATATTGTTTTGTTCTTGCATTCTAGGACTTCTCGCATTGCATTAGTGAAAACTTTGTTTAGTGTTCATTTTTGCATTGCATATCATTGAAAAAACTGAAAAACTACATTCTACATCCTTAATTGCATTCTAAGCAGCATTAGAATCATTTCAAAATTTCTGAAAAACACAAAAAAAATATCATACTAGGACTCATTCGCCACCCTAGGCAAATCAGTCCCTCTGCACTTTTTACACAACATTTTTAGGCATTTTCTAGGTATTTCCTACATTATAGTTTTATGTAGTTGCTTTTTGTTTTTCTTTCCAGAATCTTCATTTTACGCTATTTATTTCATCTTAGTTTACTTGCATTCATTTTCCTCATGGAATTTTCTTTTAATAAGTTTTGGCATTCATTAAAATCCTTGGTAGACATGTCCAATTGTGCCTTTGGCTGTGATCCTAATGACCTTGAGCTTCCTCATGCTCCTTCAACTCCTCATGATTGTCCTCCTTGTGATGTAGACATCATTGGAGAAGATGATGATAGCATGAAAAAGTTCTTAAATGAATGCCTTGACAACCTTGAAGCCAATGTAGCCTTCTATCCATCCATGAAGTCACAAGATCTCCATATTGTTGCACCTCCTGATCACTTTGCATACTTACATCTAAAATCAATGAAGGACCTAAGGTTCCTCCCTCAAGTGGACCTAGTTCCTCTAAACAAACCTCACAACCGTTCTACGATCACAAAATCACAAACACTCCCATAAACCTTGAAGAAACATATGGCAAAGGCTTTACCATTCTAAGCAAACAAGGTTGTGACACAAAACATGAACATGACATTCATCAACTTCTTGAACAACAACCAACCAATGCACACACTAGGATTAGGATATCAAGATTCTTCTCATCCTGGTAGACCTCCTTTTCAACCGAGGAGACTTTGAGATGATGGTATAGTGATCTTTGATGCTCCTCCTGACTTGAACATTCTCCTTCCATGTGCACAACCCTTACCCCCTTCTAATGACAAGGATGCTAGGATTCCCATGGGTCCTCTTCCTCCTTCTATTCATGAACAAGGAGAGTCTAGCAAATGAAAATGACCTTACAAATTAAAGAAACTCAAGTTTCCTACGCATCCTTCACCTGAATGTGAATGAAGACTTCAACTACTTTTAAACAAAGGCCTTATACTTTTACCACCTATGAATAGGTTTGTTATTCATCCTAAAGATTCTAACATACCATTTTACAAATATCATCGCATTCTTGGTCATCGAACAGAAGAATGTCGGACATTGAAGGACATACTAGATAAGTATCACTTCACTGATACTGATTGTTTCCCCATCGTACCTTAAAGCAACCAAATCCCATCATCATGCCATAGTTGTAGAATTCTTTATTCTCACTATCACATGATCATTTTCCATCACTCACCTCGGCTCATTCTTTCCTTTACACTTTGTGGGGGCAAGAATTTGTTAGCCTTGTCCTTGTAATGCATTTGTCTTTGTCTCTTAACTATGTTATTCCTTTTCCACTTAGTTGCTTAAGATTGAGAAACCAATAACTTAGTTAATGGTTGACTTCCATTTGCATTACTTGCTTCTCTTTCCTTCATGTGTGTATCGTGTTCCCCCGTATCGTGTGTTCAATGTTTTATCTCTCGTCGTACACTTCTTCTATTTGTATCTCTCTTCTTCTATATGTCGTGCATCTTCTCTTTTTCTCTTTTTGTTTTGTGTTCTCCTTTTGGGGATGACGCAAAGTGTAGAGACGCCCTATGTCTCTTCCATGTTGACCCAAATGGTCCTTGTCTTTTTCTCTTTTTCTTTTGTTTTTTTCCTTTTGGGGATGACGCAAAGTGTAGAGACGCCCTATGTCTCTTCCATGTTGACCCAAAAGTTCCTTTTGCTTTTTGTTTTGTGTTTTCCTTTTGGGGATGACGCAAGGCATTGAGACCGAAATGTCTCCTTCATGTTGACCCAAAATATTTTCCTTTTCTTTCGCATTTTCATTTTCTTTTCACTTGTGTTTTCCTTTTAGGGACAATGCAAAGCGTTGAGACCACAATGTCTCTTCCATGTTGACCCAAAGCGGAATTTCTTTTTCTTTTATTTTCACTCTCTTTGTGTCATTCTTCCAATTCTATGTGCTTTGGGGAATGATGACAGTTCCGAGCTCTTTAATAAACACATTGCAGTAACGAACATACTGACCCCAAAACCATAGATCCCTTATGTGTTTAGTGTGCTCTTTTCTAGGGGGCAACTCCCTTTCTTTGTTTTTTGATTTTCGTTGACATGACAGCCTAACTTCGAAACATATGACTTGGCATAGGGATTTCCAAGTTGGCTCTCATGTCTTGTTTTCCTTTTGCATTTTCTTCCCTTTTCTACTTTAAAGCAATTTCTCATAGAACGATGTGTAGCAATTCCTTTAAAGTGGGGGGCATACATTACCATTAATTCATTTGCATTCTCGGTTCCTAGTGTAGCCTTTGTTTCGTATGATGTGTTTGTCACTTTGTGGATGACATTGGGTGTGATGTCCTTCATAAGTGTGATCTATCTTAGCATATCACATTCCTCTTGGTGGCCTGATGCGACGCACTGCATCCCCTAAGTTGTGAATATATTATTATTTGATTGGTCCTATCTTGGAGACATTAGACACAATGTTCCCTAAGTGACTAGCCTTGCATGAACTTAACAAGACTCCTTTAAATATCTTTTACATTTTCCACCTTGCATAACACAACTTGCATGTATATGGTACCTTCCTTTTTGTTCATGAGTTCTAAGCATACAAAGATTTTCTTATCTCATGAAGCACGCACCGATATTTTACTTATGGCACCTTGTTAAAGTTATCAAGAGGTATAACTTTGATATGATTGAGTGGGAAGCCCATCTAGCGGCATGAATTTTCCCCATAGCCACCTTTGTGCTTGTGAGTGCATACCAACTAGCGTATGTATCTCCCATTTTTTGGCTTTCTCACTCCGCGAATAACCAGAAGTTTCATGGCTCCAGAGTGAGTATACTTGGGCCTTCTCACCGGTGAACCTTCATGAGTTTTGTCACCACAGAGTGAGTATACATTCTCAATCAGCCTAGATCTAATCCACAACTAGTTGGACAAACGATCGAAGCTTCATCTGATTCTCGACACTTGTGTGTTCCTTTGTTCTTATGCTTAGTTTGCCATGGGATCTTCATCCTGGGGTCTTGATCATCCCTCTTGATCGTTGTCATTCCATCTTGCTAACATACGTGCATTTGAACCCTCCTCTTGATGTTCGTGGCTACTTTAGTGCGAGTTTGAAGCAGGTTCATCCTCTCACTAAAGTGGGGGCTAAATGTGCCATAGAAAAATGGCCCCTTGTCATTTCCATGGCCTTTTAGGTCTTGTTTCATGATTTTTGGTCTATTTTTCTTTGATTTTATATTGTAATGTGGCTTGAACATGCATATCCATGTACTAAAATTCAAATAATGACGTCTTATGAAGGTGTTGTGAAGTGTTATAAAATATTTCTACACTCTTCTAGACTCTATTCATTGCAATTCACCTAAAAATCACCTTTTCATCACTAATCAAGTCCTATTTTCAAGTGTTGTAAGGTCTTGTAACAATATTTCACGCTTTTCTAGGCACCACTTCACTATTTATCCCTTTCTTATGCTTTATTTGACCCTTTTATGCCCTTATAAGCTTTAATTAAGTGTATTTTTGAATGTAAGCCCAACAAACAACATTAAATACAAGATAATTCCCGAAACCCATTTTTCAGGTCCTAGGTGGGACCCATTCGCCATGGGTGGCAAATGAGTCCCCCTTGGCTCCAAATTCAAAATATTTTAAATTTCCTTTCGGGTTTTTATTCAAAATCACTTGATGTCGGCCTATGATGAGGTATTAACGGGTTACTAAGGCACAAGAATGTATAAATAAGTGTTTTTGTATCCATTCTAACCCCCATTCATCAAGTTCACTCATTCACCTATTCACTCAATCATTCAAGCATCTTACAACATCAAATTAAGCACTATTCAAGCATTGTGGAGCATCCATTTATACAACTTCATATTTTCATCAACAAGGGTTTGGTAAGTTGATAGCATTTACATGTTGTTAGTTTATCATTCTCTTGCATTTCATTATTTCATTAAGGGTTTGATTACCAAAGTGGGGTTTGACCAAGGCAAACCCCTATTTGCTAACCCTCAACCATTTTCCCCCTCTTGCATGTGTGTTTGCAGACCTAGGTATGCAAATTTAACAAGCATTTAAGTGATTGAAGATTGGTTAAAAATTCAACTAGGTGCTTCAAGTCAAATCAATCATATTTCAAGCTTGGAGAAGGTTTTTTGCCTGTTTCCTGCAAAATTGACTTCGGCAACCCAACAAGCAAACATTTCCAGATCTGGTGTTGCAGATTTGTCTCCTGATTTTCTCATAATTTTGGGAGAGGACTGATCTGCCACCAGTAACGAATGAGTCCCACCTTAAGACTGAAAATCTAGATTTTGTCAGATTATGGATCCCGATAGTCAGAAACTGGTTCCCGACAGTTTTTCACCAGTAGCGGGACTAATTCACCACCCTAGGCGAATGAGTCCCACTATTGATTTTTAGTAATTTCAAACAACATTCAGGACATTCCAGATTCCTTAAATCTTTCCCAGGTGCACTCTGATTCAGACTTTCTCTTTTTGTTTTGTATTTCATCCATTCTTAGTTCATTGTTTGCATAAAATAGTGTGTTTTCCAACATAGTTTAAATCTTAGTTTGCATTCATAACCATTCATAATCATCACTTACTTGCATTTAGTTCACTTCATTTAGCTTAGACAACATCATACATAACATAATTTGAATGAACCCCTTAGCATTTTTGGCCCTACCTCTCTCCTTTTAGGTGAAAAACCCTAGAAGAGCTAGAGAAGTGCATTGGTGCCAAAAATCTACGGTTCAACTCCAAAGATTGATTTTTTTTATTTAAAGATATACCATGTTCTCTACATCTTTGCGAGATTCTTTCTAAATCTTCAAAATTATTTTCACTTCTTTGAGAAAACTATGAGGTCATCTAGGTAGATAAAAATAATCTTATTTTTTAAATCTCCAAAAGAAATATCCATAACTCATTGAAATTTTGTAATTGCATTAATTAGTCCAAATGGCATGTGGTGGTAGGAAAAATTTCCCCATGGGATAATGAAAGTTGTTTTGTGATGGTCTTCCTTGGCAATGCTTATATGATTTTAACCAGAGAAACCTTCTTGCATGGACATCATTTCTAACCCAGAAATAATTTGTAGTGCATGATCCATTATAGGTAAAGGATAATTGTCCTTTAAGGAAGACTGGTTCAAATTCCTAAAATCAACACAAATCCTAATCTCACCATTCTTTTCAATTGGTACTATATTTGCAACCCAAGTTGAGTGATGTATAAGTTATATAATCCTTTCTTTTAGCATTTTGTCTACTTCCTTGAAAAATTGCATCTACTACCCTTGGGTTATATGTATTTTGCTTTTTCCTAAAGGGAGAAGTCCTTTGTTTGAGAGGGATGTGATGTTGGAGTCTTTCATTCATAAAAAAATTCAAATCATCATAACACCAAGCAAAAACATCTTTGTATTTGATTATCAAAGTGATTAACCTATCCTTTTCTTCAGGTGTACAACACTTGCCAATGCATACCAGTTTTTGTTCATTAGGATTCTCAATGTTAATTGTCTCATACTCTCCCAAATTGTTGACAACTTCATTAATTTTTCTTTTAACAGCTCTATCATGTTTGTCAAATAAATCTTCAATGCAGACCAATCCTTTAGGAATCTTGTTACCTTTCAATTGAATAACTCCATCTTCTAGCTCTTGGACATCATCAAGACATAACTCTTTACAGTTAGCTGCACTCCCTTCAAAGTAAGAGTTTACAAATATTTCTACATTTTCCATGAAATATTGGATTTGTTTATCATTTTTGAAGACTTGTCAATATTCTGCATTATCTGGCATGCTAGGATGATACACAATTTCTACCCTATATGAATTATTTTTAAAGTATAGATGGGGCAACAAGCAAGAGGCAAAAACTGCTAATGAATTGGCCACAAAATTTTGTTCCTTAGGTATGGCTTCAATAGAAAAGGCATCCAAGAATTCTATACTATCCCACACCCTATTCCTATAATGTCTCAACCTCTCAATTTTAATAGTGAAGATTTTGTGTACCTATTTAACAATGAGCTCAACATCTCTAAGAGCTCTCAACTTTTTGATCCCTTTTTCTTTGGCCACAACTAATCCCAATAATAGGGCTTTGTATTTTGTATTGTTAGTATTTTTAAATTCCAAATTTATGAAAAAGGAAACCTATCTCCCTCTAGAGAAATCAAAACCGCTCCAACTCCAGAGCCTGAACTTGAGCAACTTCCATCAAATTCTAGTGTCCATAGTTTTGAAGAATTGTCTAAGCTCAGGAAATCTAAATCCCTTTTTGAATATGAAAGTTATACATAATTCCCAAACTTTGATTCTTCAAACATAATTTGAGACCAGAGGTCATATGATTTTAAAACTATAAACTTGACCTTTGGTTCTAGGTCTAGGTGGACTTTCTTACTTCCTAAAGAAATCAATGCATGCGACTAGTCCATTTGTATTTCACTACCTAGGTCCTTGCAAAAGCTTTGACTCAAGAGAATATCATAGCTAGAATGGATATCAACTACCAATAGTTAATTTAACCCTCTTATTTGGATATAATGCTAGAGCGACTTGGGCATCTTTTATCTATCCAACTAATGGGACTTGTTTGGACTCCACCGAGTAGCATTTTGTCAGATACAAACCTAAGGCTTGAGCAACTTTAGCAGGCATGACATTGTTTGAAGCCCTTGAACCTATAATATAGTTATTCAACCTATAGCCAACAATGTAAAGAGACACATAAAAAGGATTAGATTTTTCTTTTAGGCTTGTAGGGATGAGGTTCTTTGTTCTTGAAGATAGGCTAGAAGAGGATTCTTTAGCACTTATCATTGGATCATTAGTTAATAGATTGACATCAGGGCCTTCAGATTTAACATAATGCACAGGGTAGCCTAATTCGGTAGGAATCAACCTTAAATATTTTGTTGGTGAAATTTGTATCTTTGAACTTTTATAGAAATCAACTATATCAAAAGGATTGTTAGATTTTTCTATAGAAGACAAATTAGAAATTTTTTGAGGGACCAAAGTATTTGAATATTTGTGAACACCAGTAAATGAATTATCATTCTTAGAGGTAGAATTGGATTTAGTCAACAAGAATTTTGGGGTATTTTTTGTACCTTTTTTATTTGCAACTTGTTGACTATGAGTAAGGACAACACAAGCTTGGTCATCTAATGTAGTATAAACATCACCCCCTCTTCTAACTATGAATCATATTCAAAGAATCTAACAATACCTCTATAGTAACCTCATGCTCAACCTCCTTTGTAATAATTTGTGTGAAACAATTCATTTCAGGGCAACTGGCACCATCATGATCTGCAGTGAGATGAAAATTGCACATGTTGCTCCTGTTTCCACTAGGTTTCCCTTCTATAGCAAGCCTTTGCATAGGAGGTAAGGCTATTTATTGATGTTACCAATTTACATATAACCCTTTCTAGATATGTCTTGGTAAGGTTGTTATGGAGACTAAGGCATCTTCCTCTTGAGAGAGATTATATCATTAGTATATCTTTGTATCATGGGATCAAAGGATGTCGAGGTCTGACCTGTTTGCCTATATGAAACTCCTTTTTCTATTATCCAAAAATTATGAGTTCATCTTCTAATTCAACTGCCATGCTTTGTGTGGCTGCTAGATTAGCAACTCTTGTTCTTCTTAAGTGAAATTTAATGTCTAGATGTTACACATTAATGAAGAAACTTTTTTTTAATTTTCTAGTGTAGGCCTCTTTGTAGGAGTAATCTTATTCATTGTTTTATTGAATTTGGCTATGAACTACCACATAGGTTCATGAACTTCCTTCTTCAATTGATTTAATTGTGTCAATAAAGTATGTTCATCTTCGGCACTTTTGAAATGATCTTCAAATTTACTTCTCATTGAATCCCAAGAATCAACCAAACCATTTGATAGATGGTAAAACCATTCTACAGTTGCATCTGCAAGTGATTCAACGAATAATCTAATAGCCATGTCTTTGTGTTGTACTCCCAAGACTCCACATACAGAAAAGAAGGCATTAATATGTTCATATATGGGTATCTTACCATCTCCTCTAAATTTAGGAAGGTTTTTCGTAGAACCCTTTGGTAGATCATGTAATTGGTTTCCTAATGCTAGGGGACCAATAGCTGCTCCCCGTAGCACTCGATGAGCCATCACTTGTGTTATATTAGGTTGAAAACTAATAACTAAAGGCAAGGATGACATGTGTAATACTAAGCTTTAAGAATAGGAGATTCAACAGTAGTTTTTGTAGGTGATGGAGGTCTACTAACAGATTTACCCTAACATCTTGAAGAAGAAAAAGGAGTAGATAAATTAATCTATCATAAAGTTTCAAAGTATGGGTCGAAAATACCCTTACTTCTATCATCTCTTGTATATCTTTTAGTGTCCAATGTGTTTACTAAGGGAGATTATTATGAGGAAATATTGCAGGTTGATTACCTTGCACTTGTTGGGCTTTATTAATATCAGCAATGAAAGGACAAGTTTTGAACTATAATAGTTCAAACGATCCCACCATGCATGCCATAAAATGTTGTCACTTTATGCACCCTTGTTGAGTTATCAACTTAGTTATCAATTGAAACATGGGAAGACCTATCAAAGTGTGGGATTTGATAGTGATATTTCAACCTTGAGAGAGGGCTAGTTCCCTTGGTAATTCACCTAATTTAATCTATGCTACTATTTCTTACTGAGAAAATAGATAGGAAGTGACATGAAATAAAATCTAAATTCTAATGGGGTGATGCACCAAATGCCTTGGCCTTATAATAATTCTTTCAAACACAATCAACTCGTCTCCTGGACGAAATCTTCTAATTTCCTCAACTAATTCTTCCTCACATCCCAAAACTTGATTAACTTGTAAATATTGTTGACCACTTCTTTTGTATCTTCAAGCTAGAACTTATTTAGCTAAGAAATGGCATCTTCATGTTCGACATGCACCTAATCAAGATTCAATTGTAGAACTGGAACATTGTTACGATGGTAACATCATAATTATTCATAAACCTCTTTATTCTTGTAGAAATTAATCCCTTATATGTTGGTTCATTCTGGCTACAATTTGATTCACTGGTTCAAGCAACTCTTTGAAATTTGGATCTCTAATAATCAAATCGGCTTCTTCTTGGATCTTGTAGGCTAACCACTCTTCTTGATTTATCATTGCCCCGACCTCATGGTATTGAGATCTTGATGTTTTGTTTCTCCAAGCCACAAATTAAATCCTTTTTGACTCCCCAGCAGAGTCGCCAAAAATCTGTTGGTTAATAGATTTGCTTTTGTCAAAATTTACAATTTCGACTCTGTATGCCCACCTATAAAAAAAATCTTTACCAACAGTCGGGTAAGTTATTTGGTTATAATTCCCTTTGAATATTTAGAGCTACAAATCCCTCATAAGATAAAATTTTGATTTTTGAATTGAATTTTCAAAGGGGTGTGCTTTTCACTAGAAAGCAGAGAAAGGCTAACTTACTTATTTGAAATTCAAATGGAAAGAAATAAATGCTTCAGATTAAATGTTACAAAATAACAACTCTCATACAATACTTCATAAGACAACAATTAGAACACGGACTAGTTCATCATCTCAAGAAGTATAATTTAATTCTTTCAATTACCAACTAATAATCACTAATAATGGGAATATTAGACACTTAAAATAGTTCACACTTGCACAGAAGAATAATAACGCATCAACCAATGATAGCTCACAAAATGCAACAGGTTTCTTATTCCAAATGTCTCCAATTGTATGTTCACAAACTTAGTACTTCCCAAATTTAGCTAATCTCTATTTAAAACTATCCTTCCTTCTATTAAGCCAAAAAAAAAAAAAAAATCCCCCCTATAGAATTCAAATACATATTTTGAACTTTTTAAATGTAATTGAGTCTTTTAAAAGTAATTGTTTCTCAAAGGTTAAAGAGTCCTTTGAATCTCAGAAACTTCAATGCTTTATATAATTTTTCAAATTACAATATAATGATAAAATAAGTCATTGATGAGGTGGCACTCTTCCTGAGTCGGCATCATTTTTTTTCTTGTGATGACTAGACCAATTGCATAGCATACTTGACTTTGTAGTCTAGAAATGCCTTGAGGACAAGTGGCATCTCGCTATTTTGTGGTATAATGACATTTTTGGTCCTCAATCTCCATAATGCTTTGTTTCCTTTAACAAGATCCAACTTATTCAATAAGGTTGTTGGATGTCCAATACACTCTATCAAGGTTGAGTCAATGACACTAATTTTCCTCATGTTTTCTATGCAGAAAGGTTGTTCATTAAGTATTCCTTCCACCATTTCTTTAAAATTGTTCTTCATCTTGGTAATCATCCTTCTTTCTTATACTAATGGCTAGCAAATATTTTTGAATGTATGACATGGGTCAACGAGTTTGACTCATAAAACTACACGGTTGAATCCTGATAGCAATATCAAAATTTGACACGTGGAAAATGCCTCCTACTTATCAATTAATGAGCTAAAGGGTCTCTATAATGAATGTTTCATAAGGCACACCACTTGTTGAAGGTTTTGCAAATGGGGTTACAAGCTAAGTTGGCTTAACCTTGTGGAAAACTCTATGGTTAAGCGTGCTTGAGTTGGAGTAGCACTGGGATGGGTGACCTCCCGGGAAGGCCCAATGCTTCACCTCATGAGCATCACCTAGATGCAATGAGTGCTAAGTGGACCATTCATTATCATGAGAGATGGGTTCTTGTGAACTTCTACTCATGAAACATGGGTCAACGAGTTTGACCCGTAAAACTACACAGTTGAATCCTGATAGTAATATCACAATTTGACACGTGGAAAATACCTCCTACTTATCAATTGATTCCATTATTTTAATAATTTATTCTTTATTAAGAATGAGAACTTCCACTCTATGCTCTTCTTCCACCTAAAACATCTGGTATCATCAACACTGGGAAATATTTTGTTGTCACCAACTTGCCTATCCCAAGATCAATCATTTCCTTTTAAATCACTGTGATTCCTCATGTTCAGTGCTTGCAATTTCACTGTCAATATCCTTCTTATGTGTCTCAATATCATCACAAATCCTCATTTTCTCAATAAATTCCATTCCTTTGGTTAAAATATCTTTAACCCAATCTTCTAATGCTTTACCATAAGATTTGTATGTGTGAATTTTGTTAATTACATCCCTCCCACTGGTTGAATTATGATCAAAAGAAATATCAATTTGGCTCATTGGTTGAGCTGAAGGATCAATAAATGATTTTAAGCACTATGTTAACACTTTTACCCGTTGTTTCAATTGATCCTTGGTTTGCTTATCTTTTGTTGTCCTCTCAACCAGCTTAGCAATTGATACCTAAAATTTATGCACATCCCCATCCCGTGTGGAAGGCCCCAAATTAAATCTAGTAATATTAAAATATTTTACAATCATTTGGTTGGCTTATTTTTGTGCAGAAGTGTGAGTAACTTCTACATACATGATGCATGTAGTGGTATCTTCCAATAATCTAGAAGCGGTTTTGGGTTTCTTAGGTTGTGGGTTTTTTTTATGAAGTTGTCCAACAATATCCTTATCAAGGAGGTTTAGTTGAACCAATTTTCTCTTCTTGTTCAGATTTTGTTCTAACCAAGAAGTGGAGGAAGGAGTTGAGGGTGACCCAATAGGAGGAGAAACAAATCACAAGGATCTCCTAAGAGGAGGAGTGTCAAAAATCTTTATTTATGGGGAAGGGGGAGTTGGGCCAGTTCGAGTATAAGGTCTCTAAGATACAATTGGTGGAGGGGAATTTGGAGGAGAATGGGGAGAAGAAGAACCACTCACCTGAGATGGATAAGAAGGTATATTAACAATATCTTCTCCTTATTCTTCCACTATGGGGTCCATCCTCCTCTTTTCTCTTTCATTTTGAGTCTTTTTCTTAGCAACATCTTCACAAGTCTTTTTTGGGATTTTTTTCTCTGGAGGGTCTTCATCACCATCCCCTTCCCCACTAAGAGTTATATGTTTAGTAGAAGAATACATTTGTTGGGTAGGAGATTGCCTTTGACTGCTCTTTGCACACTCCAAGGTCTTCTTATACTGTCGAGGTGTGGCATTGGATTCTTTTGTAGTTTTCTTCATCACCCAATCACTAGTTCTTTTGAGAACTACTACATTCTTCACTTCAATGGTTTCAACTTGTTTTATGCCACAATCAATCAACAAGATAGGTTGTGTTTGTATACAATAAATGAAGATGGGATACACTAGATCAGACTCATCATCTTCAATACCATGCATATCCCAATTCAACTTAAAGGCTAGAATTTGTCTCAATGATAATCTCATCCAACTCCTTTTTCTAACTTCATATTCATCAATGGAATCTACCCAACAGTCTTCTAAGGTTGGGAGATGGTAAAAATTGGGTCCTAACTGTAAATTATTTTTAATAAAATATTTACTATCAAAAGGAAATCTCTTCTCATGAAAAATGCATGGTATACTTCACTAAATCCTTTTCAATATTAAGAGCATCTGACATAGACTTACATGAATAGTGACCAAGACCAATAGGAAAAGGAATTCATGCCTTTTTCCTCTCTTGGTATCTCTCATTCACCTTTTCCACCTATCTGCATATCTCAATGAGAACAAATTTATCTTTTGCATACTTAGGTAGTTTATAAGGCAATCCATCAAATCCCCCAACTCTAATATAGGTGAGTCTTTGGAATTATATGAAATGGTTGCCATGGGTACTAACCAAATGAATAGCTTATGGAGATATCCTTAAACCCATGTCACCTTGAATATCTTTGACTATCCTCATGTTGACTCTTAAAACTCCTTTCTAGTTGCAATTAAGTGTAGTAGTCATAGATCTAGGTTGTCTCATCAAAAATGTCTACAGGGCGTAATCCTGACCATGGTCTTGTATAGGAAATTGCATAGAACAAATAGGAAGACATAAAATAATATGTTGAGTTGAAATTGGACTATGTTGGAATGAATTTGATCATTGATAAGATCATCCCAATCAATAAATTGTTCACCATGAATAATTGTAGTATTAAAGAGGTACATCCATTCCTCAAATTCATGAGCATTCTCATTACCTTTTAATTGATGCAAGAGAACTATAATGTTTGAAATTTCCTCAATGAAATGGGACCTATGTAATCTTTTAGGTTACTGAGATTTCCCTTGTTTAGGTGTTACAAACCATTGTCGAGCAATCATATTTCTACATTGGCTCTTTTTTTTGGCTCTTTTTTTCTATGTAGTGTTGGTAGGCAACAATGAAATTAAAATCTACATATTCTTCTCTTTGAAGTAATTGGATGCACTAACTAAAAGTTTCTCTATTTAATTTAACAATTGGTATGTTGTAATTTGTCCTTACCTCTCTTGTTTGAGGGTCATAGTGATTTATGCATTCCAAAACGAAATCTAGACATTGTACTGCTATTGGGAACACAGTTGTCTATAATAATCCACTTTCGACCAATTTTTGTGTAATTGGGGGTGTATCTTCTTTTCCAATTCTTTCCTAGAAATCTTTAAAAACTCGCATGCCCTAATTTGGTGTCACCAATTTTCGGTATGGTGCTTGACAAACCCAACGAATTCTCATAACCCAAGTATTTATACTTCATGGTGATTGCAAATATGTAACAGAGACAAGGACAAATTTTGCAAGGAGGTAATTTAAACAAAACCCAAGAAATTTGTATCGCACTCCTTACTGAATTCCTAATTCCATGTAACTTGTCCCTTGGCTAACAGTAGAGTAAAAGGAGTGTGAGATTATGTGAATCTTAAGTATGATAGTCGATTTGTTGTTGCAATTCTTTCTTGTGTGAACTCCTCAATTTTACTTCTTCGTTTCTACGAATTGGTTGTTGAATGCTTATTGAGATGAGTTCTATTGACAATTAATTCCCACATATATACTCGCACCAAAATTTTCAGGATTCGAGGACGCATTGATGGAACATTTAATTTTAGTGTATGTGAGCTTTTCCTTTTATATTAACCCTTATCACCAAATTTGAAAAATAACAGCATGAGGAAGTTGATCGAAAGTTTGAATGGTTCTAAGAACCTTGTCGAGTTCCAAAATAGGTTTTGAAACCTAATAGATTTTTTGAATGACTATAATTTCTTCTTTGAAAACCTTACTCCCATTTGGTTTGTTGATACTTAAACATTTTCTTCTTTTTATTCAGGTATGTACTAAGTTTTTAAAACCTTATCGGCATGCGATGATAATTTTGAAACCTCTTCTTAAAGCCAAAGATCAATCCTTTCAAATGATTCAAATGTTCTTTGTTGCCGATGAAATTCTCTTAAGTAAACTCTTCACTATGTTGATGGTTGTGAGTTTCTTGTCGATTCTCGAAAAGGTTATCATAACCCTATCGGAACCCGATAGGGCTTTGAAAAACCCGGTCAAAGACCGACACAATTTTTTCAAAGAAATTGACACAAGAAAGAAAGGCTTACGACTTCAAACGTTAGGACTAAAGAAAAGTAAAGTAAAGCTTAAATGGGATTACAAAAACCTTTTTGAAGGCTTAAAGAGTTGTGGAAACTTCTTTGAACACCAATGAAAGTTTTGAAACCACAAGTTTTTATTGACAGAACATTTTTAAAAGCACGAGAGATATAAGTAGCCAACTCAAAACAAAGGGTCGACAAAAACTAAGGCAACAACTATGATAAGGTTATTTTCTAATTTCTAACAAAAAATATGTTATCTTGCACACTAGTCAATGCATTAAGGACAACCTAATCATAATGGACTTAAAACATGAAGGAAAAGGGCGTGGGTATACAATTTTCGCCATTACAATCATGTTCATCCTTATTATAAAATTAGCCTTCCATATTCTCATTTTGCCTTTGACAATTATTTATAGCATACACCAGCAAAGGTAAACATATAGTTTCGGCATAATGGTAGGTAGGTTGCCTAACATAAAGATGACTAGTTCATATCCCATGAAAAAAAGCAAGCACAATACTTATCATAAATTGAATAGAATTTTTCAATAAAGAAAACTCTAAAAAGTGTTTTTGTTAAAGTCAAATAAAATGCATTTGGCATATCCTCAAGAACCAAGTTATAGAGATCTATAGATGAAAGGTATATACAAATTCATCAATGCACAACTTCAATTTTAGCACATAATTGAGGTGTTGAAAATGGAGTCCAAGAGCCTCTAAGGGAGGGGAGATATTATTTGTTGAACCCATCACTCTTTAAATAGTGTTGTGATTAACATTAAGAACAAGGAAATTGAACTATTTTTTATGAAAATTTCTAGGGGAGGGAAAATAGTTTAGTTGGTGAACCCACTATTCTTTAAACACGGTTGAGATCAACATTAAGCATAAAGAAATTAAACTCTTCTTTCTTATCAAAATTCAAGGATTATCATATCAAAGAAATGATGATAAATTAACCTAAATGTTTTTCATGGAAGAAGTTGTCAAAAAACAATTTCAACTTCACTATTTGATCATGTCAATTTTTTCTTGTATCATTGAACCCAATGTATGTTGGCTTCTTAAGTACACAGAGAATTATACAACTTTAACAATTCAAATTTTCATAAGAATGTTCCCTGTAGATAGGAAGAAGATCAAAGCATCTAATACAACTTACATGAAGCATATATATAAGCATGCAAATAGGGATGAAATCACACACATATCAATATGTGTATAAATTGAAACAAGTGATGGTTGTTGACAAGATGAGTGCAAATATCAAAAATTACATGTACAAGCATTTGAAATAGTGTGTCATCTCTCTAGACTAGGTCGTGTCTATAGAAAATAGTAACAAATTTAGTGCCAACTATTAATACCATGGCAATTATTTTTTGTGGTGTTTGGTAATTTGGAATGTTAGGCAAGCCCTAGACCAAGTTCTTGGACCTGGTTTCTTGGGAAATGTCTATGCACAGTGTAACTTATCTCAACAAAGCTTCAAGACTAATATGTGAGAGATGAACCCAAAGATCTCAACATAGTAAATGTTTTCATTATCTCATGATTGAGAGCTTTTTAATTACCAAACTAAACTAATATATACTTTCATGAAACACTAGATTTCTACCTAACTAGATATCAAACCAAGAAATGGTATGCAAACAATTAAAACAACCATATGAGACATTAGGTAATTGATAAGGTAGACAATCTGGACTTCTTAGGCCAAAATAATTGTCCAAGTAGCAAAAAACAAGATGAGCTTGATATTCTACATTTAGGCTATTATTTTTGCATATGTGGTGCCTATAATGAAAGGAGGCCTCTTGATTTGTAAACTAAGGAGATTTCATGCTATAGTTTGCCAATTACATAGTTAATAAAAGGAATTAAACTATTGCAACATTCAACTAATTGAACAAGAACCAACAACACAAATGAAAAACACAAGGATTTACCTAGAGAACCCAAATTCTATGAGAAAAACCTAGCAAGAGATGCAATAGCCTTCTCATCCATTGCCTCCAATCCAATTACAATCTTAGGCTTATTGGCAATCAACAAGCAAGACTAAAAAATGTTCTTGAAAGAAAATATAAATGAAATAAATAGAAAGTAGTAATCCAAGAGCAATTGTTTTAAGGAAAATATTACCATCTAAGATGAAAACCAAGAGCATGCACACCAAATATCCAAGAGGAGACACAAGATTTTGTAAGGGGGGGAAAAGCAAAGAAAAAACCCCAATATTATGAAGATAGCATAAAATTTAAGAATATTACAATGAGAGAATGAGAGAGAGAGAGAGAGCATAAAATGCTTCATGTGAAGGAGAGAAGCACCTCTAATAAATAGAGGTGAGAAAGGAGTTGCATAAATAACTCCCATGTCTATGCATGCCACCTTTCATCCTATGTGTGTGCAAGGTGTCAAGATCCTCATAAGGAGGGTACACTTAAGCCTTAATATTCCTCCAAAAAGGAATTATAAAAAATGAGCCATCCTCACACATGTGAGAATACTCAAAGAAAACAAAAGACTTGTAGGGATTCCTTTGGATATTCCTACAAGTAATTAAATAATACAAATTAATAAATAATTTTCACCTAAGTAAAAAATAATTTCTAACAATTCTACCCCTAATACTAATCAATGGCTCACACACTTCCATCTATGTTCTACTACAACCTTTACATGGTCCCAATTGCTCACTAAACAAATGAAAATTACAATTACAAATCACTTACATGCTTCCTCTATATCCTGTATACACTAATTTTCATTTACAATGTCTATTTATGCTTTTACAAGTTTGAAAAGAAGGTGAAAGGACACCAAGAAGTCAAAAAGTGCAAAATTTGAAACCTCGTAAACTATTTCCAATTGCAAAACAAAATCAACACTTCGGGTAGTCCAACAATTTTGTAATAGCTCTCTTGGTTTCATGATCACCCTAACAATTGTGAAACCGTCATGTTTTGGAACTGGTTATTACATATTTGCTCCCTATCAAATCTAAAAGTTCCATACAAATACCTAAAACACCTTTGTTTCTTACCCTATACCACTTGTATCCTCCATCAAAAGTGTACCTAAAGTGACCTTTATCATTAATTCATAGACAACCGAACATCTTTTTCTTATCCATTTACAAATCATCTCTAGTCAAAAATTCTACATGCATACTATCTCCAACCCACAAAGGAACAATATGCATCATCTTGTTGAGAATTAGACTCAATGAAAATTATTAAAAACTCAACAAGTTGGTTTTCACCTGGTTCCTCACTCATTGAAGACTTGTATACAAACGAGGGTCTCGACCCTTCAGAAAAGTTGTCATAAGGCAAGACAAAACAAGCCCCAAACTAGCCAAAAATAGCAGTATAACACTTCAAAGGAGTGAGGTACAATTGCAACCAAGCTATTGAAAACAATTACAAACAATAGAGGGAATTGGGACCCCGAGGTCCACCTTAGACATGTCAAGCCTTATATGAGTTGGCCTCACCCAACACTCTAGCATGAGTTTGGGATAATGATTTAGGAAAGCCTTTCTTCCTCCTAACTACAGTCCAAGAGATATTATCTTGCAAATTCTCATAACAAGGGGAAGAGAGAGGGGGGGCAAACAAGTGTGGGGGGTATTCCCCCACAAAAAGCTCATCAGCATGTGAAGAAAGAACAATAAAACCGTGAGGCAAAATGTGGCCTTCCACCGCATGAGTAATCTAGAGCTGGTTGAAAGTTAAAAGCAAAGCAAGTTGTGAGATTGAGTCAGGAGGTTCCCTAATAGGGTCCAAAGGGCACATTAAGCTGCACCAAAAGCTAAGGAAGCATCATCATCCTAAGAGGAGCCATCCGATGGAGAATCAAGAGCATAAATAGTCAAGTGATCTTTGTTAGCATTCATCCAACAAGTAGAAGTGTGCTTATGTCGAAAGAGGAAAATGTGTAGTCAAGTGACCAATGGAGAAGCAACAGCTACATCTAAAAGGGAGACCCTCATAACCTAGAGTTTGAGTTTAAGGCCTTTCCCCAACTATCAAAACCACATCCTTGTGAAGAGGCTTGGAGATGTCAATGTTCATCAAAATGCGAGCAAAAGTGGAATGCCCCATGTAAGAACTGGTATCGTCGACCTTCAAGAAGCGGCCAATAGAGTTGCCTATGGCCTCATAACAGGAAACCTCCCAAAACTGGAGGGGGTGATTTGGAAGTCTAACCCACATTGAATGTAAATTTAGAGGTTAAGTATGTGGGTTAAAGGAAGTTGACAAAGCTTTTAAGGAGAGAGAGAGAGAGAGAGAGTACTCTCCCCAAGACCACAACTTACTATACAACACCAAATCTTTATCCTCATAAGAAGCAAAAGAAACAATGAAGAAACCTTTTGCACAGGGGAAAAGCTCAATCTTACCCGCCATGAGAGGCCTCCAAAAATCCAACACCAAGAGTTTGAGTCCAAAGGCCTTTCCCCAACCATCAAAACCACATCCCTATGAAGAGACTTGGAGATGCCAATGTTCATCAGATTGCAAGCAAAAGTAGAATGCCCCATGTAGGAACTGGTATTGTTGACCTTCAAGATGCAACCAATAGAGTTGCCTATGGCCTTATAATAGGAAACCTCCCAAAACTGGAGGGGACGGTTTGGAAGTCTAACCCACACTAAATGCACATTTAGAGGTTCAGTAAGAGGGTTAAAGGAAGTTGGAAAGGTTTTAAGGAAGTTGGCAAAAGGAGAGAGAGAGAGAGAGAGAGAGAGAGAGAGAGATTGCTCTTCCCAAGACCACAACTTATTATGCAACATCAAATCTCTATCCTCACAAGAAGCAAAAGAAACAATGAAGAAATCTTTAGCACATGGGAAGAGCTCAATCTTACCTGCCATGAAAGGTCTCCAAAAATCCAACACCCAATTGTGTAGGTCCAACAAAGAAGGCCAAAAGTTTGTAGAATTTGCACACCAAACCCCTACGTTGATAAAAAGTCCTTATTTTCCACCATACTTTGGCCACAAACCACCACTAAGGAGGATTTGGCACAAAGTATGGGGCAAACTTGCTCCTTCAAAGGGCAAGTAGCACTAGCACCAAAACTTACAACATTAGCAAAGCTCCTATGACCAGCAAGTGGCTTTTACCTGCCATAGAAAGTGGCAACATAGAGATGAACAAACCCTAGGCACGAAAACCACAATAGGGGAGGCGCCAATAAAAGTTACAGCAGTAGCATGCACATCACCAACAAAAGGTAACACACCAGCAGCAAGTGAGACATTAAACCCAAAAGTAAATGGTGTACTTGCAACAAAAGTAGACAAACCCTTGATAGGTGATGCCTCAACCGCAACAGATTGTGCACCAATAACAAATGATCTTGTAACACACAATGCACCAAGCACACCCACAACAAACAAAACGGCAGTAATAGACAACCCAAAGACTAATGGTGCACCTGAAACAAAATGCACACCAACAACTGAGAAGATTGCAACACCAGACGTAGAAGAACCATGGATCCCTACACGTGGCAAACGGGTGGGAATAGGAGCAAGAGAATCCATTTCAAATCTTAATTTTTAAAATTGTTGAAAAAATAACAAATTCAGCAAAAAAAACTTATCCTATTGTAACATCATTCAAGTTGGGTAAAACAAAGGTATAAATGGAATTCAATTACTTGTAAAAATGTTGTTTTCCCATTCAAGGCAACTCATCAATTATTATTTTTGCTTTTTACTAGGGTGGGAATCTAGAGGTGGCAGCTTGGTCATCTCCTAAACCTTGATGTATAAATAATTAAATATATGTAGGAAGATTATCATTGCAGAATCTATTCATACTTGTATCAAGGTTTGTTAAAAAAATGGTCTTATCAATATCCAATAACATCTATTTCCGTGAATAGTTTGAAAGAAAATGGGCAAGCAAAAATAAGCGCAAAATAGGTGAGTGTTATAAAGTATTTGTGCCTTTGAAGGGTTGAGAATGATGTGTGTGCAGACTCTCTGAGTTCAAGCTTGAGACTTGCAGATCTATTCAGACTTGCAAGGCCTGTGGGTCTAATCCATAGACTTGACAAGGGCTTGGACTCGTGAGTCTGGACAAGTCATTGGTGAGTCTCAATACTATGATATGCATTAACTTAGTCACACATAAGCACCTCACCCAAGTATTTATTGACTGCAACGTAGCCATCACTTTAACTACATATTCACCCTCTGAAAACGATGCTATGAACATTATCAACAATATGCTACGTATGAAAGCGCCATATGACCTCATTATTTGCAGTTGTGCCCCAAAAGATCAAAAATAATCCACATAGTTTTCATGTCTATAAAAAGCTGAATGCTCTGCTAATACTTGCCATTCAGAATAGTTTTCACTCCATTCGAAAGGTAAGTATCAGAAAGTAGTAAAAAAGTTACAATAAAGACAATCCGAAAATTTTTATGGACTAAAGGAAAATTTTACATAAAGACAAATTTATCTTCATATTATATATATCCCAACAACAAAGATGTCAATTTTTCATTAATATACAGTAAAAATATTCCCTGTCAAAACTCCATCTTCATTAAATCATACAAAAAGGTTACAATTCAAACTTTCATCAAGTCAAAGCGAAACACAATTCATAGGAAAATATGTCCCAAGGCCGATTCAATTCTGAATCTGCAGTTGAAGGTGTCTAATGAAAACAAGCAGAAACAAGAAAATGACCACCTATCAATTGTGAATATTCCATAGCCAGCTCACAAGGAAAAATATTCTTTCATGAAATTTTCAGTCTGCTTAACTTCAAACTGAACAACTGCCCTTCCAAAGATTTGCAGGCATAACAAAACAATAAAATACTCTAATGGTTTGTAACATTGATCCTGCCAAGAGGACTAAAATAAAAGAGCCTCAAAACAATAATTATACACTCCATACCGATCTTGTGGTAATGAGAATATGGTTTGAAGCATGTCAAGAACCTTGAGTTTGGGATGTATGATCATTTTCAACTCCCTTACTGATTGGTAAGGGATGTGCTTCTGTATTGAAGACAAACCTGTCTAGCGGGAGAATGTTATTGTCACCAAATAGCAAGTAAAGATACTTCAGAGTCTCGCCCAGAAAGAAAGTCTCCATTTTATCTCTTCTTGAAGGAGGCAAAACAGTCACATCATTCAGAGAACTATATCCTCCAGAATCAACTTTAGTGTGGGACTCAAAAGCTTGAAAAATTTGCCAACCCCATTCCCGATACCTGTGACAATGCAAAAGAGAAGAGAATCACAAAATCAATCTTGATTCACATCAAGTAAAATATATGAAGGATACTACAAATCACCAAATAAGTAAGAAACATAAGAACAAGAATCTGCAATCTGTGACATGAGAAAGAAAAGAAAAATGAGAATGGAATGTACAACCACACTAAAAGTTCGATAATATAGAGAGATGGAGCTGTATTTTCTACCCATTTAATCCTAAAAAAATGATGAAACTGTAACAAATCTATATGCCTTACAGTGCATGGGCTGCAATCTGTATGTGGTTTACCGGTCACATCAATCCACTTGCTAGAGCAATTTTCCATTTCCTTAGTCATTTTGTTTGTTTCTCTAGCCTAATCGCATCTGTTCTCTTTCCATGGATATGAGCTCAGGTCTCTACTAAAGTAATCCATCATTCCATTTTAAGGTTTAGTAGTTTGGATCATTTTACAATAGTCTTCTAGAATTATACAGTGAAAGACTATCTGTGTGCCTCTGTGTGCCTCACAAGGTATTACACTGCCTCAGAATCTGGCATTTCTCTCTGGAATGGAAACTTCACATTGCAAAGATAAATTAAGTTAGTCCAAGATTGAATACGGAGGACCCACATTGCAAATCAATAGTTTAGCAAGTAAAATGAGAGGACATTTTACTATTATTAAGGTACAGCCCTATACCAAGGTTAGTAGTTGTTCCCAAGGCTTGTTTATCTTTCGTTCTGCTAAAGGGACCTAAGGTTAAGGGACCGTGCCCAAAGGTAGTCACAATAGGCAGAAGATAGAACCAAGTGGCTGGAGATATGAAAGCTATGAAGCGATAACTAAGCATGCACTCATGTATGCTATTGGTATGTCAACATGTGAAACTAGATCTACAATGATGTCTAATATTATTTGCGGGTAAGTATGACAAGTTAAACTAAAGATGAGTATTCATCTAAATGAGTATGTAAAAGTATAATGAGATCGTGTTATTTTAGTCTAAGATGCACATAACTTTCCTAACTGAATGCATTACATGACAAATGAAAAATGTAGCTGAGGAATACTAGTCTCTCACAGGATTTATTCCCTGCTCCAGTTCTTATACATCTTTAGTAGCTATAAAAAATTTGGCTACTACTTGTTGAATGTAGAGTGTTGTTGAAGATTAGAAATTGTGAGATACACCCAAGTTTCTTTGAGATGAAAATATGAATCTTCTAACTAGAGCTTCTTGGTGTGTTGGATGTAAGATTTCCCTAGTAGATTCAACATTCATAGACAGATTGGGGAATTGTTTCTTCAAGTAAAAAGTAGGTGCGTCACCTGAGTGCCTCCTTGGGGAATCTATGGTGTTTCGCAGTGTGAGTTTCCTCTCTAAGTGGCATTGATATGCTTGGGAATCATTAGTGGAATGCCCATGCATGGCATCCCACCAAATGGATGAATGGGGTAATAAGATAATCTCTCCCATCATCAGGTGAAAGAACGATGTGTACCCTGACTGTGATGCTTTTAATTCTCAGAAATGGTGATGGCTTAGTGATAATGTAAATACAGGGTTATAGGATCTAGATTATGTGGGTCTTGAACATCACCAGCCATGCTCAACGAATTCTAAATAGCACCAAACAGAAAGTGAAGTTTGTTCATCACTGACCATAGACTGAAGTTTGATGATCATCAGCCTTGGACAGTGTAGCATGTTCTTCACCAGCCATGGACAATGAAGTATGTTTGATACCAGCTTTGGCCAGTAAAGTCTTAACATCACCAGCCACAGACAGTGAAGTTTGTTCATCACTGACCATAGACTGAAGTTTGATAATCATCAGCCTTGGACAGTGAAGCATGTTCTTCAACAGCCACGGACAATGAAGTTGTTCAAGTGTTAGGTGGTGATGTCGATGTTGTTTGTGAGGTATTTACATCTGTTTGATTGTCAGCAGCCTTAGACAATGAGGTTTGATCGTTTCCAACCATAAGATGGTGAAGCATGTTCTTCACAGCCATGAACAGTGAGGTTGTTTAGGTGTTTGATGAGAGATCAAAGGATTTGTCTAATAATGTTTGCAGAATTTCTGAATGGTTGTTGAATTGCAGGTTGGGCCCCTAACCTTAGACAGTGAAGAGTGTTCTTCACTAGCTATAAACAGTGAGGTTGTTGACATGTTTGGTGAGAGATCAAAGGGTTTGTCTAGTGCTTCCAGAATTGCAGAGAATGGTTGTTGGATTGTGGGTTGGGCATGAGCTGATATTTGATTTAGAACCCTTTTGGTGGTTGTAATGTCCTATTTGGAAATTTTCGTATATATCAAACCCCAAGCACACAATTATGTTAATTTCTATTCAATTTATAAATAAACAATTAATATTTATTGCTTCCGGATGAAATCAATTCAGAAATTTCAGTTAATATGTTTGATTATTTATTAGATATTATATTTAGAATTCTACTTAGAGACTTCAAACTTATCTTCAACAGTGGCTAATAAGTTACCTTTAAATCTGCACTTGAACTACAATCAGTTGGAATGCCTTTGAAAGGTCTCCAAAACTGTACACTAGTTATTGACAGCAATTCTAACTGTCTAACGCATGAAACTTCAATGCAATCTCTGGGTGAGATTGCCCCAGATCTGAATCAGGGGTTTTCGTCCCCTAATTCAATAATGGAATTCAGAGGGACTCCATCCTCTAATTCCAGACCTTAAGGGGTTTCCTCCTTAGGTCAGATTGAACCACAGTTCCATGCTCCAAAGGAGTAATAATCAGATAATAAAAGATGCATTCCCTTCCTATGTTCTTCCTTCTCCTTGCTTCGTCTTCCTTACATACCATTTTCCTTCAATGGACATAACTTTCCGCATGCCCCTTGACCTTTATTAAAACTTAAACTTTAATTTTAGTTTATTATTAATTTACCCTTCTTAAATGAAATCACAAGGACTTTTACATTACAGTGGTGGATTTGTGGGTGGGTTGTGAACGGGAGTCCTCCATAATCACATCACTATGATCAATTTTAGGTTCATCATTGATATAGGATATCTGAAATTTGTTTGCTTCTTCATTAAAAGCATGCATTTGGGCTAATTGTCTGTGATAATGGACGTCCAAATGTCAAGTTGGTCATGGAAAAAGATAAATACATCACCATAAAAGGACTAAATGGCACAACTGTTGTTGTGTAAACTTCTTGAGCTTCTTTGCATGTAGATTTTCCTACACTGCCAAGGTTTGCTAAGAGATTTTGGGAGAGTAGGGTCTACAAAAAATTCGGTCATACCAATTGCTCACATTCAAGCATTGCTTCATCACATGTAACTTCATTAGCTTCACATGGTGCTCCTTTTTTACACTAGAGTCTTTTATTATGGGTGCATGTCTATCTCTTAATAATGTGGGGAGGAGCAAATTCATGATGGCTCTAGGGATTTTTGGAGTCTATTGGGCTCACCATCATCTAAGTCAACAATTGTAACTTGTAGATTAGGTCAAATGTTTTTGTGTTCCAAAAGTGCAACACTATTTACAATGTCGAAAGTGGAAATTCTAAATTCACCTATTGGGTTGTTAATACTGATATTTCTTGTTTATATTTAATGCTATTATGAACAAATCTAAGGCATTTACTATCATGAAAGGTCATGGATCGCATATAATGTGTCCAAGGTCGTCCAAAAAGGTAGGTTATATGGGAGTGGCAATTTGAGGATGATTACTTTGGTTTGTATGTTTTGGGTCCTATAGTAATTGGCAGCCAAAGGCATCCTGATGGCTTTTTATTGTGTTTATCAAATCTGCAACTAAATTATGTCCATTTGAGGTACTTCTTAGAGAATCCTAGAGTTTCAATGAGCCATAATGAAGTGAAATTATGTTGGTTCCTTAATCTACTACAAAGACCTTCCAAATTCAGATACTGTCCATGAGGACACCTAAGAATAGAGGCAGGTCATCATCTATAATGAGGATTTCATCGTTTACCATATCATCTAAAGATAATTTTATTGTATTTTTGTTGCTAGTTGTAGAGGCATCTTGAATATTCAAGACTTCGGCAATTTCTTGAGCATGTGTAAGTTGCTTGGATTGTAAAAGGTTTGGATTCTTATTTGAGTCTTCCATGGCTAATAGTTATTGAACAACAATAGACCTATGATGTGGGGTGTTGGTGTTTGGTCCAAAGCTTTTTATTGGTAAGCTAATGTTAGTCATATGTTAATGTTGTAGGTGTTAGTGGTTGTTGGTTAGGTGGTTGCACATAGGAATTTTCCCACATGGTAGTTAGAAAATTGATTTATATGCCTTTATAAAAGGCCTTTCTAAAAAATTGTTTGAAATTTGATCAATCTAAGCATAATATACTTTATTGTTTCTAGTTTAGTGCATTCATGATGTACTCGTTTCATCCTTGTGTTTTCTTGGTTCTTACAAGTGTTGTCAAAGCCATTGAAGATGGAAGGAGAATGTGTTTTACTCTGCAGCAATGGAAGGTATCACAACGTTTGTTGCACAAAAAGGACATGACTTGTGTGTTGTGAATCAAATTACTGTCGTATAGGGTCTAGTGAGATAAGTGTAGTCAAGAAAGGTCCTGAATTGAAGGATGTGTAGTCTAGTTTGGTGCATTCAGGATGTAATTGTTTCATCCTTATGTTTTCACGGTTCTTACATGAGGATATACATGAATTCCATGAATGGAATTATTCAAGGCATGGTATTAAGCTCTTTAAGTAAATTTCACTATCTCACTTTTATTAGGTGCCATATTTGCAACTTGGTTGGTAGAGTTGGTTCAAGTAAGCTTTTGTAGTTGTGATGACTACTAGTTGTTCCTTAGGTTTGGATTCCATTCATAGAGGTGGCTTCATGGATTCAAATAAATTTTCAATTGTATTTTTAATTAGGGCTTCCTCTTGGGGAGGTTTGCTAAGTTCTCGTATCATAGGTTGTATGGGGGTCTTTATGGGTTGTTATCACTTGTAATTCAAATTGGATGAATTTACATATCAAGAATTAAATAGGTTGTTAATGTAAGAACCTTATATTGTAATGGTTCTATAGATTGTGATGGTTTATTGGGAGTATTTGTCTTGGAAATGACCACTTCTACATTAGTGGCATCTTTGTTGTGTGCTGGTTTGTGGATTGATTATGATAAAGCTTTTTGTAAAAGATTTTGTTTGGTCTCATTATTTGGGAAATGGTTTTTATAAATTTCAATATCAGTATTTCCTTGATGAATGGCATCATGTTTGTCTTTGAAAGGAACCAGGGTATGTGGAAACACTTCCTACACTAAAATTCTGAGGAGAGTGTTGTACAAATTTCAATATTTTAATAATTATAAAAAGCAGACACATTTAAACATAAAATAAACAAAATACAATAACACAAGTGTACGTGGGGAAAACCCTTTCAAGAAAAAAAATCCCCACTCCAAAGCAGCCCAATGTATTAATTCAATAAACCATAGTTACAATACACTTGTAGAGCAAGTCTTCATAAGAGTATGGCCAACCAAAGATCTAAAGGAATTCTGATAATTTAAATATACCTACAAAACTTACACACACCCTCCATCTCAAGCACCTACTATGTAGGAGATACAATATATGAAACCATCAAACGCCAATTAGAAACCCATGAGCTAAAAACATCCAAAAAGTAGCACCCAAATTATCCCTCAATCAAAGATGTTTTATGATGTATCATAACGCGCATCATAAGTTGGTTAAGAAGTGTAACTCTGGTTTCTAACTCTTTTATGTGTCTTAACTTTTTACATTTTCTATGCAAACTTTTGAAAGCCATAACTTTTGATCCAATGGGCCAATTGGACCTTTTTTTTTATTGAAGAGCTTGAAGAGATTTACGCAACTGTCAAACAACCGATAATATTTAATTTGGCCAAAATCCAACTCTATAGCTCAAAAATTGATTTTTTTTTGTTTTATATCCGAAAATCACACTTTTTGTAATCTTAACATTAGGAGCAAGGTCGAAACACCTTTCCCAACAACCTTGTATTTAGAAAGTTTGTAGGTGCTCACCATATATAATGTGCATCATGGCTTTGTGATGAAAGCCCTTTCTAAGAACTAGGTTCAAAACAAAAATTTTGAGGTCACCAATTTTTTTGAGTGCCGCAATTGGCATACCACCAATAAAATTTGTTAATCACATAATGTTTAGTTGTGTCTATTAGTTTATTTCAAGTAGGGACCAAAGATCATAAGAGGCTGTCTTTAGGTGTTGGAACTTATGTGCATTCAAAGAAAGGATTAGAATGTGGCATAATAGCTTGCAGCTTATGGTATTAATAGTACACCTTTTGCTATAGCTAAGATCATGCATTAGACATGGTCTCTAATGGCATGTAGGTTTTTGTTATGGAGAGCCTAATGTTAAGGATGAACATGAGGTTTGAAAGCATGCATAAGATGGTCCTAACCTCTAGGTGTGAATGGTTGTAATTGGTATTGATGTTTTGTTTCTAGTGCAATGAGGAAAAGCTTAAATAGACCGTGTTCATATATGTTGTGCTTGGTGTGTTTGTAAATAATCTCTAACATTTGCTGAAGCTATGCACATGTTTTGTAATGATTTACATAGAGAATAACAAAACCATTCTAAGTAATAACTGCATATGCAAAAATACGAATAGAGATCACACAAATATGAGATATTTGTGGGACAAGTGCCCTAATATCCAATATACTCAAAAATAGAATAAAACTGTAATGTAGGGCAGCACCATACAATACTCCATATGGAATAAGTCACTATCGCTAGATCTCCATCTTGAGGTCTGAACAAATTACAATATTCTTCACATCTTTACAAAGATATTCACTTCTTATATATAAACCTCCACTAATAATATAGTGGAGATATAAAACACTAACTCAACATAAGAGGCCCACTGCCCAATATAGTTAATTACACAAGTTATCCATATGGCCAATATAACTAATTAAAGGGATTTGTGCCACATGTTAGCATTTCCATCACCCCATAATCATATGCCTAAGTATATAACATGTCATTCTTCCTTGACATGTTTTGTCCCTTGTTATGATATTTCTTGGAAATATTTATTAAAATCATAAATATAGTAGACCACTTCAAGGGGGTGACCTCCAATAATGAGATAATAACATATGAATTCAATATTTAATACTTAGGAATATATGATATTAAGAGGCATTAAGGTACTAACTAAGACTAATGTTAAGGTTAAGCATGCCACAAGTGTTTATCCTTATCATACTTAGGAATACATGATATTAGAATCATAACATTCCCATCCCCTTCAAAATAGTGTTGCCCCCAACACTTAGCAACTCTAAAATCTTTCGTATGAATCATTCATCTTCAATTGGTAAATTCTTCAACATGATTAGGAATTTTGAGATGCCTCTATGGACATTCACTTCAATACCTTCCCAAAAGAAATCTTTCTTTATAAAATTATAGGTATGAACAAATCTGCTATAGTATCTTGTTAGGCCCTAAAATCCTCTCAAACCTTTAATGTTTTTAGGTTTTTGCCACTCTTTTACTATCGTGATCATCTTAGGGTCTTTTAACACTTTTAGGTGACATCACATGTCCTACTTCTTTCACCCTAAAGACACGTTTGGATTGTTTTGTATATTTTATTATCCTCCAATTCATTAACAATAGGAATACAAAACTTGTCTTTATATGTGATCTTGTTGAACTCCTTGTAATGTGGGCACATTCTCCATGGATCATTCTTCTTGGGAAGCATAAGAATAGTGAATAAATAGGCACTTTTATTGGGTTGAACAATGATTCCTGGTAAGAATTCAATGTTATGATTATGGTCTTTGATTAGAGGTAGAACTTTAGAGTCTTGAAATATTTGTTGATGGTGTTGAATAATCTCTTGAGTTTTTGGTCAATCTTGAGTTCTCACATCTTGTGCTTCTATGAAATTCAATTGTGCCCTTATATTAGAAAAACCTTTCTTGAGCAATTTCTCTATCCTATGGGAGATAATTATTTCACTTAGTGGTGACTATATCCCCAAAAGTTAATACCTTTTTCCATGTGTAATAAAATCCATGGATAAATCTTGAAAATTGAAAGATATTGTTCCTAATTGTTTAAGCCATTGCACACCCAAAACTAGATCCACTCCCCTAATAGGGATAGCAAACATTTCTGATTCTAATTGATAATTTTCCAATGAGAGTTTTATATGATGGCATTTACCACCACATGAGAGTTTTTTCCCGTCAGCTATCATGACTTGAAATTTAGAAACTGGACAAACAAAACAATTGAGCTCATTAGCTAATCTTCTATCAATAAAGTTATGTGTACTACCAATATCAACCAACACTTCCACATTTTTATTTTTAATATTACCAATTACTTTGAGAGTTTGTGGTGCATCTGTTCCATTCAATGCATGCAGGGAGATAGTAGAACATTTTTTATTCTTTAAATTTTCATGTGTCAGTTTCATATTTGGCTCTTCTATAGTGACGTCTTCCTTTTTCTTAACCTCATTCTCAATAATCATTAGTTGCTTCTCATTATTACCACATTTATGATCCCTACACCATTTTCTATCACAATGCCAACATAAACTTTTTTCTCTTTTTTCTGCATCTTGTTGAGGAGAGAGCTTAGTTATTTGTATTGGGTTAGAGAAGTCAGCCTCATTTTTGTTAATAGGATTAGTGATATTTTCATTTTTCCATTCTATTGTTTGGTCTTGTGTGGATATCTTTCAGTGGTGATGTTTCGTTGCTCAATATATAATGCATTATTCATAGCTTATCTAACTGCACAAGGCTCCAACAAACAAGCATCATGTTTAATTTGGTCATTAAGTCCATTGATGTACAATTGTAGCCTTTGATAAGGTGTAGCTTCGGGAGCTTGAATTGCTAATCTCAAATGCTCAACATTATATTCAATTACAGACCATAATTGTTTTAAACATTTTAGTAGGGTAAAATAGCTTCCAATGCATGGCTGCTCATAGAAGATTGTTAATTCATTACTAAATTCTTTCCAACTAAACATATGTCTTGCTTGTCACTCATCTTCCATTGGTACCATTGGAATGGTCCTAATTCTAAATATATAAAGTTATGTCACTCATAGAATTATCTAGTATATTATGAATTTTAAATTGTTGTTCCATGAGGCTTATCCATGAAATTACATTTCTACCATCAAAATCATGGATGTCTATTCTTGGTAGGTTCAAATGTTGACTTTGAAAAGGTGTTCTTATTCCTTGATATTGTTTGTTAGGGTTGTACCCACCTTGGTGGTTTTGTTCAGGCTTTAATAATAATTCCTTCTTAAATTTATATAAACGCTCATTTTAAGGATGTTACAAATGGATTAAATAATCTGAATGAAATGTACCACTATTTCATGTCCTTGTGGAATTCTTTCCTCAATTTTAGGTGGTGGACAATAAAAAATGTTGTTGAATTTTTAATATTCATAGAAAAGTCCATCAGTATTTTTTGTAACTATAAAATTTTAGAATAGTGGACTATGATAAAATTTGATGTTTATGTTTCGACCAAACTTTGACCACTAAATTAAAGAATGTATTTGATGTCTAACAATAAATATCAAAGAACTAACCCAGTCTAATTTTTCATAAGCTTTCAAAAAATGTAAATATTTTTTAAAATTCTGAATTTTGTGGCTTGTATAGCAAATTAGTTGAAAATCACAAAATTCGAATAACTTTCACAAAACTCATGACAAACCTCTGATTTTATTACTAAAGCTTGATAATATGTCCTTCAAAACCCAAACGAATTAGGTCTAAATTCGCAATGGTTTGAAATTTATACTGGAAACAAATATATTGGCCCAAATCTTAGCTCTAATACCACTTGTTATGATATTTCTTGGAAATATTTATAAAAATCAGAAAAATAGCAAACCGCTTTGAGGGGGTGAACTCCAATAGTTAGATAATATCATAATACTAGCAATCGCACCTTGGTGTGCAATGGGTACACCGAAGAGGTGTGAAAGATTAAATATGAAAAAACTTGGCTTAACTTTTGCATACATTTCTGCAATACATGAGATTAAATGGTAGATCATTTAGTAAATGATATTTTTTGTGCAACAAAGATCTCAATGAAGAAGTAACAACTTCAAACCATCTATGCATCCACTTACAAGGATTGAAACACAACTTAAACATTTTATGTTATATCAAATTTTATATATAATAATAAATGTAAGTATAATATATATAATATAATTTATATTTTAATAATTTATATTATATAAATATAACTATAATATTATTTTAAAGAAAATTTACATTGTATAAAATATTAAATATTAAATTATAATTATTCGTGCTGAAAATTGAAAATTTCATGTGTGCAGGAAAAATGGTGCTAAACATGTACAATTTTATTGTATAAAATATTATATAATTTAAAAATTATTTTTACTTCTAAATAAAAATGTAAAATACCAATCACTTATTTCTAACGAAGACCGTATTACTAAAGAAATGCTTATTCACTTGAATGCCCATAGACAGTTGAAGCGGGCAAACAAAAGACAACAAACTCTCATTCATGAAAGATCATTATTTCCAGTGGGGTGTTTGAGTAGTTTCAACACAAAGCGGAGAAAAGACAGAGTTAGGCTCTAAAACATGGACACTCTGATACGACTGATCGGCTCAAGACAGCAAATGGCCTTCTTGGGCACGATCATAGAGCAGAGACTAAAGTTTGTCTTCACTATTGACGGTGGTCTATAGTTGGAGGTTGTGAAGTTGATTCTGGGCAGACAATTCATATAGGCAAATGAGCGATCAGCTCAAGACAGCAAATAGCCTTCTTGGGCATGATCACAGAGCAGAGACTAAAGTCTGTCTTCACTATTGACGGTGGTCTATAGTTGGAGGTTGTGAAGTTGATTCTAGGCAGACAATTCATATAGGGTAAATTCAGACATCGCATCGCGGTTCATAGCTGCTCTTTTGGACTTGCAAGTGTCCAAGGGAATGACTTTAGCTTTGGTAAGGATGCTTATCAAAGCTAAGTTTCTGGGTGGGTGGAAGATGTAATTTTTATAGCACATTTGGGAGAAGGGATACCTCAATCGAGGGATATACACCTCCTCTTCTCCCTTGGAGTAGTGGTCAAGCGATACTATCTCCTATTGGATATCTTCAAGCTAGTACTCGCACAACATAGAATACGGGTTGAGAGGGGTGCAAGTTTTCTCAAGAAATTCCTATCACTAGAAATGACTCGTAGATGGGGTTGGATTCATGAGTTCGTTGAATTCCTACAAACCATTGCAGATAGATAAAGGGATGTAATACTGATGACTTAAATTTTGTAATTTTGGCATCCCCAGAGCTTAGATCAAAGTTGGATATTTTTGGGTTTCTTAAAACTAGTGCGGTGGCTGTGTAAATTCGATGATAAAGCTAGCTTGCTACAGGACGATGGATATGGGATGATTTTTTGTTGTAGGCTCTAAGAATCAAAAAAAGGAATGAAATGTAAGTGGTTTTTTCCTAGTTCATAGATCTAAGATAGAAATTCAAGCCCAGAATGGTTATGAAAATAATGTAATGTCCAAACCCTAGGTGGTCAAATTCTTTGTATGGAAAACGCCTAGGTTGTGGAAGCAACAAAATGCTTCAACTAATTTTCTTGCCATAAAAGCGTGACTATCTGATCATTACCATTGTTTAACTAGCCAGTGTATTGAGTAAATATTGATTTGATGTTCACTAAAGGACCTCAAATCCCCAGAAATGTATGGCCTAGATTCATTCTAGGGAGTTTGAAGGGCATTTCACTGAGCTTGGAGTGCATGCACACCGTCCCATACAAAAAGATCTCACATGAAATTTGAGCCTGTTTAGGCAATTCTAAATCAAGTGTCAGAGGAAGCGACAGGTCTGACTAGTAGTTGTGCAGCTCCAAAGCCTTAATCGACAGATCCGCCAACAGATCCCTAACAACAGCATTAAAGTGGGTGTTAGTGTTCTTATTGATGTTGTAAGAGAAAAAGTGTAATTCTTGTGCGAAGGAAGCAATGCTCAAGCTGGACACGGGCACCAATGGCGTTGGGGCAGTCGCGGTGGACAACCTTCACAGTCTCCGTTGAGCATGCCCAGCAATTGGCAGGAGACAAATCTCCTCTGCACTGGAGGCGCCCCAACGCCTGGTTTGGCGTCTCCTGCCCATAAACTGAAGCGGCGAAGCCCACGTCTGCTGCTTTCTTTTTCAGAGTTTTTAAGAGCGCCTCCAGGTTGCTATCAAATTGGGAGTCGTTGGAGTACTTCTCCACATTACATGTTGCGTATATCTCGCCCTCCTCTTCCGAGGACTCAACCAGAACAATTGACAACAGAAGAAAAGCCACCAAATATAGCAACGCTCTCGTTGATGCAGTCGCTGACAAATACTTTTCGGCAAATTACAGTAGAAGAAGATACGTTTCAACACACTACGAGCAATTCATATATAATAAGATGGGACATCAATGGAGTCTGACTAGGCAATTACTGACGTCGTTGTTACATATATTTTCAATCCATAGAAGCTTCTAAAGCATAACTGTAACTCGTGACAATAGTTTGCGCGGGTTTAGCCAAACAATCCCTAACGACGTGGACACCACCCAGGCAATGTTTTCACTTGGAGTGCCTTCCACTTCACAAGTCAAAAAGCATCGAACGGAGGAAACCATTTTAATCATCTCCAGGCAATATGAATCGTTGATCGCCAATCTTAGGTTGGTCTTCTTCAGATTGGATACGCCTTCGGCGTAAAATATATGAATCCAATATTTGATGATATTTATAGGGATAAGTATATAGGAACACACCCCTTCATTCTAGTTAAGCGGGTTAAGGTATTACCTATGTTAAGGTTAAGCATGCCACAAGTGCTTATCCTTATACTTAGGAATATATAATATATACTTCGGAATATATGCTATTATAATCATAACATCCCCAAAACACGATGTTGCAAGGAGATGCATCTCTAAACCCCTAAGACGCACTCGGGGATCGAGACACGTTTCTCATACCAAAAACGAGTATAGAGATGTCCTTCTTGTAGGAAATGTCCCACCACATTTCTTTCAGTCTCCACTGAAGAAAAAAAGTGAAAAGACCCTACCTCATATGCCCAAAAATATAATTAAAAAAAACCCTAAAAAGTGTCACACGATTGTTTTTCGGCATTTTGAGCAAACACAATTTTCATTTACAATTCGGACACCACACAGCAGCAAATGCAATTTCAAACTTTTATTCACTAGTTTGGATGCCATGCAAAAGTTGGAGTGGGAGTAGCAAGATTTCAATTGATATTTTAATTTTCCTATCACATTATTTTGGATTTCCTATGCACAACTAGCAATCAGCAAGCAAAACACTGTGAGAGGTAGGTTCAAAAATTTTCACCATTCACATATCTAAATAGTTATTAAACTAGATAATTTTGGTCAAACTTTACAAGGCATCATTTACAATCTAGGCCATTAGTCGAATTTATCCTACCATTATTGATGTGACTAAAAAAATTTCAATTATTGTTGCAACTATAAAATTAAATCTAGATGCCTAAAATGTATTTTAATTTTTTAAAGCCTTATTTAACAAGGACTTAAAATATGAATATCAATCATTAGAATCAATAAAATTAATTAAAAAAATATTGTTTAAAATGTTAGGTGGAGTAAAATAGGGTTTGTATCCATTGTGGAAATATTGTGAACATGTTTCAAGGTTAAAGGGGTGTGGTGGAACAGCCACCATCAAGTGTAGACTGTCCTACGACATTTCAAACTATCCTACGACATTTCAAGGCACTTACTCGAGGGAGAGGGCTTATTTCTTCACATCGAAAAAAGGTGTGGAACATAGTTGCCAGGAGACTAGTACTGGTACTGGTACGGGAGACTGGTACCGGTAAGACATTTTTTTGAAAATTGGAGACGGGGGTACTTGGAGACGCCATTTTTTTTAATATAAAAATTAATAATATATAGAAAATCTGAAAATATTATGACATTAAACTTTCAAAACAATAGCAGTAGTAAAGTTTAAGAATGAACATTAACTTTAAATACACAAAATTCAAATCCAAATGTCATTGTCACATTGTGTCAAAGAGTTAAAGAGTTCATTCTTCAAATTTCATAATCATAGTTCACATTTGACATTACATATTCGATTACATATTGAAATTCAGATATATTGATAGTTTGATTGGCTTATATGCAAACAAAAAACAAAAATCAGAAATCTATCTGATATCTCATATCATCTACACCACATCATCCATGTCAAGGTCCTTAGCTATGATGCTCTCCAAATACTCATCACTCTCTAACTCAGGTTCCTCTGCTGGTAGTTGAACTGGGGATAAATCAATAAGGCCATCTGGTTCAACCACTTCATCCACTATGGCTGCAACATCTCCATCAAGTGAAATTTGGTCCCATTTTGCTGAAGTACCCTCCTTGTATATAGGATCTACACGAGAGAGAAGGCGAAGTGAGCTATGAATGTACACCAGGTTCTCTGCTTTCTTTGACCCCAATCAGTTCCTCTTTAGTGAATGAATAAAACCATAAGTACTCCAATTTCTCTCACAAGATGAAGAGCTAGCTACTTGTGAGAGTAATCTTATTGCAAATGATTGCAATTTAGGTGTTTCACCTCCATGGTTCCACCACCACTCTATAGGGTCTTTCTTTGCTCACATATCATATAAAGCTTCCACGGAAGAAAAATCACCATGCCCACATGAAAACTTATTCCATTGACTCCTCATAACTGATGCTTCCTCACCTCGGCCATATACCTTTTTTATTGCAGCCCAAAACCCCTTCATTACCTCCCTATCCTCATATGGAGCCCTTTTATTGGTCTCTTGTATATTATGCCATTTAGGATTTAAGGCATAGGCAGCACAATGAAGAGGTGTGTTAAGTTTGTTCCATCTTCCATGTAATTTTTCTTCTATCAAAGGGATATAGTGAAGGATCTTTTGCATCTATTATTTTCTTAATTCTTTCACACATGGAATCTATTTCTTCATAAATTTCCCCCAAACACGGTTTGTTTGAATCTGCAAATTTGATCACCTCACATATGGGCTGAATGAAGTCCACAACAAATTTAACATCAGCCCAAAAACGGTCATCAAGGATCATACCTCTCACCTCAACTGCATCATTTGATGTAGATTGCCTCCAAGCTGCCCATGCATCACTAACTACCATGGAACACAAAGCACCTTTCACTTCACAAAGATGGTGAAGAAGAATAAAATAAGAAGCAAACCTTGTAACATTTGGTTTGAGAAACTCCACCTTGGCAAATTTTTGATAAATAGCTTGTGTTTGGTGATGGTTACATATGAACATTTGAATTTTTCTGCCCTTATCTATGAGAGTTGAATCCCACTCAAACTTGTCAATATCTTTGAGTGCATTATTCAACGAATGCACACAACATGGTGTCCAAAATATATGCTTGTATTTCTTTTGCACCAACATGCCTGCTGCTTTACAAACAGGGGCAGCATTTGTAACAATTTGGACTACATGTGATGCCCCTACCTCCTCAATGTCATCACATAGCTAGTTAAAAAGAAACTATGCATTTTTTTTTTGCCCCGAACAATCTAGTGCCTTCAAAAAATAAGGCCCTTTGCTGCATGTTACCATGATATTAAGTAGTGGACGGTTTCTAGTATCCATCCACCCATCCATCACAATGTTGCATCCTTCTAAAGCCCAAACTCTTTTCAATGGTGCAGTTTGTTGCTCTAATCGAATTTTTTCTTTATCAATTAGAGTAGTGTGAATTTTTTCATACATAGGTGGTTTATATCCAGCTTGGTGCATTGCTGATTGCTTGGACCATCTCTATATAGAAAGGTGATCGAGCAACATTAAACGGTATTCCATTGGCATAAAAGAAGCGTGCAATTGCTACATCAACCACTTCTCGACCTTGCACATCAAATAATCTGCTAATGGGGTTTGAGCTACCAATGTGTGGCCTCTTGTGAGAACTTTCTGCTGCTACATCTCTTCAAGACACATCCACCTCTGCCTCTCTACTCTAATTTTGATTTGCAGCAATTGCCCCTATTGTTGAAGCATGAGAGCTCATATTAGAAACTTTACCATCAGCCCTTTCTTGATCCCTCACAGCCTCATATTGTTCCACCTCATTTATACAAGGATCAACACCTTTTCCAAGTATGTGGAGAAAATGAGCCCTCACCCTCGTGTAAGTGCCTTGCCATGACATTGGGCATAATTTACATGAGATCGTGGTTGTTCCACCCGAACCCTTCGGCCCCTTAACACGATCAACATACTTCCACAACGAATACAAGCCTTGTTTGTTTCCCCCACTCAACATTCTTGATTCAATGATTCAAATTCTACACAAAAAATAAAAAAAGAGACATTATGATTAGAAATGGCTGTAGCTAATGTTATGAAAAGGGAAACAAACAAAAAAAAGGAAAATTTGAAATGGTTGTAACTAAAGTTAATGAAAAAGGAAACAAAAAAACATGCCTTTGAGGAAATTATGAAAACGAATCATGATTGCACAATGCACACAGCATGAGCACACTCAAAATGAATCATGAAGGCCATAAAATGGTACATGCTTTTTGTGTAGGAGACAAATCACATCCACAGACACAAGAAATCAATACAAAGTTGGAGAAATTTGCTTGGCAGTCGGCAGATGAAGACAACAGGGTATTGGGCCTATTGGCATTGCACATTATTATAGTGCAAGCCTATTTTTCATATTGTTTTAATGTTTCAGTTTTATTTCGCATCACCAGTCATCTCCAAGCGGTATTGCACATTTGTCATTATTATAGTGCAAGCCTATTTTTCAGATTGTTTTATTTAGCATCACCAATAATCTCCACAAGAGCATTGCCCCTGTTTAAAATCGTGGAATACAAACTCTCCACGATTTTAAACATGGGCAATGCTCTTGTGGAGATTACTGGTGATGCTAAATAAAACAATCTGAAAAATAGGCTATGAATTTTTTTAAAAAAAACAGACATTACTTGCTTGAGCGGTGATCTGTGGTTTCTAAAAAAATTTATAATGTTTACATTACTGGTGAATGCCGAATCACTAAATGGTGATGCTAAATAAAACAATCTGACAAATAGCCTTGCACTATAATAATGTGCAGTCAAGAGTATGAAGTCGGGAGATATCTAGCCTCCAGGGTTCAAAAAAGCGATTTTATCATTTTTTTGAAGTCAGGAGTATGAACTATGAAGTATGATTGTGTGTATGAGCAAAAAAATAAAAAACAACCAAATAAAATATAAAAAATACAACTTACCAGTTCAATGCTCAGCCCAGTCGCTCTCTTCTACAGTCGCGCAATTATACAATGAAGCCAAACTTTAAAAAAATCGTGTTTTTGGGTATATTGTGTAGAGTTTTCAACGACTGACCCTTTGACCGGCGGGAGACTTCGCGGGAGACGGCGGGAGACGCCATTTTTAGGTTTCAAAGACGTGAGAGACAATGGGAGACGTATGAAAAGTTTCCTAGCGAGATGAGGCATTTCAAGAGACCGATACAGTACCGGAGACATCTCTCAGAGGGTAGGAGACGCGTCTCCTAGCTACTATGGTGTGGAACATAGTTTGAAAACTTGGACTCGGCACGGACTTGGCAGCCCAAAATAGGACTCGGACTCGGGACTTGGCACAGACTCGACAAAAAACTCGGCATGGAATTGGCAAAAAAATTGAAAAAAATCATGTTTTAAAGCTGAGAAAGCAGCCTCTAGCCGCAGCAAGAGTCCAGGCACAGGACTCAGGAGTCCGAGCTAGAGACTCGGCTCGCGAGTAAGCGCTGAGTCGACTCGGCCAGCTTGCAGACTCCTGAGTCCGTAGAGCCCGTGGCGAGTCTAGCAGAGTCTTCCAACTATGGTGTGGAACCTTGTTTGAATGAGCTAGAACAATACAAAGCCATTAAGGGTCAAGAAAGGGCTGATGGAAAAGTTTCTCATTTGAGCTCTCATGCTTCAACAATAGAGGCATCTCAAAAACAACATAGAGACTCAAAGATAGATGTGACTTGTAGAGATGTGACAAGAGAAGATGTAGCGTCTTCTTGCAAGAGACCATGTAGTGGCAAGCCAAACCCCATTGTCTAATTGTTTGATGTGCAAGGTCAAGATGTAGTTAATGCAGCAATCATGCACTTCTTTTAGGCCAATGTAATACCATTTAATGTTGCTCGCTCACCTTCTACGAGGAGATGGTCCAAGCTATCAATAATGGACCAACAAGTTACAAACTACTAGGGTATGAAAAGCTTTGCACCACTCTAATTGATAAAGTGAAAGATCAACTACAGCAACAAATTGCACCACTCTAATTGATAAAGTGAAAGATCAACTACAGCAACAAACTACACCAATGAAAAGAGTGTGGTCGAGATGCAGCATTGTGATGGATGGATGGTCATGCTAGAAATTGTCCACTTCTTAATATCATTGTAACACGTAGCAAAGGCCCTTATTTTTTGAAGGCAATAGACTATTCAAGGCAAGAAAAAAATGTAGAGCTACTTTAGAACTAGCTATGTGATGCCACAAAGGAGGTGGGGGCATCACATGTAGTCCAATTTGTTACAGATGCTACCCCAGTTTGTAAAGCGGCAAGTTTGTTGGTACAAAAAAGCACAAACATATATTTTGGACACCATGTTGTGTGCATTCATTGAATAATGCACTCAAAGATATTGGCGAGTTTCAATGGATTTTAGATCTCATTGAAAAGGGTAGAAAAATACAAATGTTCACATGTAATCATCACCACACATAAACCATTTATCCAAAATTTGCCAAGATGGAACTCCTCAAACTTGCCAATACATAGTTTGCTTCTTATTTTATACTCCTTGAGCATCTTTATATAGTCAAAGGAGCTTCGTGTTCTACGGTAATTAGAGATGCATGGGCATCATGGAGACAATCTACAAATACTACAGTTGAAGTGAGAGGTATGGTCCTTAATGACCATTTTTGGGTTGATATTAAGTTTGTTGCTGACTTTATTCAACCCATAAGTGAGATGATCAAATTTGCAAATTCAGACAAGCCATGTTTGGGAGAAATTTATGAAGAAATGAATTATGTGTGAAAGAATTAAGAAAATAATAGATGTTAGAGATCTTTCTCTACATTGTTTGATAGAAGAAAAGATACATGGAAAATGGAACAAGCTTAACACACCCCTTCATTGTGCTGCTTATGCCTTGAATAAGTGGTATGATACAGAATTGAGCAAAAAGAGGTCTCCATGTGAGGACAAAGAGGTGATGAAGTGATTTTGGGCTGTGGTAGAAAGGATTTATGGCCGAGGTGAGGATGCTTCAATTATCGAGACTCAGTGGAATAATTTTTCATGTGGGAAAAATGTTTATCTGCTATGAAATCCTTATATGATTTGCATGCAAAAAAAGATCCTATAGAGTGGTGGTTGAACCATGGAAGTGAAACACCTGAATTGCAATTATTTGCAATAAGATTGCTCTCATAACTAGCCAGCTCTTCATCTTGTGAGAGGAATCGAAATACTTATGGTTTCATTCATTCATTGAAGAGGAACCGATTAGTGTCAAAGAAAGAAGATAACCTAGTCTACATTCATAGCTCACTTCAACTTCTCTCTCATGTACACCCTAGGTACAATGAGGGTCCTTCGCAAAATGGGACCAAATTCCACTTGATGGAGCAGCTGCACCTTTGGAAGGGTGGAGTTGTTGATGCAGATGGCCTCAATGATTTACCCCCAATTCTACTGCCTATAAAGGAACCTGAGCTTGAGAGTGATGAGTATTTGGAGAGCATCATAGCTAAGGGCTTGGAAATTGACGACATAGCTGATGTACGAGTGAACTTTCATTCATTGAATGAAATAATATGATAATTTGATTTCTGATTTTCGCTTTTTGTATGTGGACCAACATTTTGATATGTAGTATTAACTCTTGAGTCAAGAGTCTTGACTGTAGACACTATATTTAATCTATTATATTAGTCTATGTATGTTTAAGCTTGGAAGTTAAATGTCATGGTATTGATCATCAAAGAAATTAAAATAGCAAAAAATTAATCCTTTTAGTTTTCCTCTCATTAAACTTGACATATATTCTAAGTTTCCATATATATATATATATATATATATATATATAATTGGCATCTCCAAGTACCTATCTCCTTTTCCTTTTTAAATGAAGTATCACTATCGATACCCATCTCCCATACTAGTACCAATACCAATGCTAGTTCCCTAGCAACTATGCCAAAACATGAGAAGAAACCAAATATTGCGACTTCTGCAAAATTTTACACACATGACACCATGCAATATCATCTAAACATCCATATGTGATCTTCTCGATAGTATGGCTTGATTGTACCTATCCCAAAACCATATTCCATGTTTTGATGCTCAACTTTGATTCTATTCATATCCTTTGTTATTCCTATTTTTCTTTCACATATAACCATAGTGATTGCTTTTCTAATGCCATGGATATCCATAGTTGTTGCTCTTTTGATTACATGCAGATCCACGGAAGTTGCTCCTCTAATTCCATGTATAACCATAGTTGTTCCTTTGAATCTATTCATAGCCATAGTGACAACTCCTTTAATCCATGTGTGTCAATAAATATTGCTCCTTTGATGCATAGTGCCATGTCCCCTTGATTGTTGACACTCATGGTGATGTGGATGTCTATGTGTTGCACCCTTAGTCATTTTTTTGCAAACCCTTTTACCTTGTTTTTCACTATCTTTAACTCATCAACCCTCTTTGTCACTTTCTCTAAAAGGAATCAGAGGTGTAAAATATACTTCCAACTGTAACATACACCCTTGATATTTTTTTTTGAAAATCTCTGTTTGTTGTATGCTTGTTCAAGGTGGTGTTTGAGTTTGTTTTCAATGTTGAGTTTGTTTGCAATGTGTTTTAGATGCATATAATATAAAGGAAACGATTGCAATAACAAGAAATGCTAGATAACAATGCCTTTCATTAGAAACTTCAATGAGCATCAAATAACATTCATTTTCTGTTTAAAAATCAGAACATTACACATGTATATCAGACCTGGTAAAGCCTGTTACAGCAGCAATGAAGCTTCCAAGATAGCACCGAACATCACCAGCATTTAGTCTTCAAACACCATATTATTCCAGCACCTAGTCCACCATTTTCATCTGCCAAAGTCTCACCAACCCAAACCAGGGCATGCTGGTCTGAACTGTGATTTTATGCAGCAAGAGGGCACCCTGCCTGGAGAAGTTCAACCTGCTTTAGATAATTCAAAGACTAAACCTAAAATCACAATCTTGTGCTTGAAACGATTGGCGGGAGATGACTCTTCTAATGCTCAAATACCCATTTTGATTTAACAGACCATTTGAAAGCTGTGAGCATAAACATGAAATCTAGTCCAGAAGTGCAATGCCCAGAAAATGCTAATAAACACATCAAAATCTTCACAAAACACTCCAAAACTAAAAACTAGCAAACCACACCAAAAAGCTCTTCAAAATACTGATAAATCTTCTCTTTTAAATCACCCAAAACGAGCTTTGTGAAGCACTGTATGATCCCTGCTGTAGAATCACTCTCTATCTGATTGGGAAGATATCTTACCAACAAAACCAGCCCAAGCGAAGAGGGTTTTTGTCCTCAGTTCGTAGCCCAAACACTCTACAAGAAATCCAGCAACATTCTGTTATGTTGTGAAAGCCAAGATGTGAAAATGAAAGCCAAACTCAGAATATAAAGAGCTAGGGTGATGGACTTGAAACCTTTCTCCAATTTCTTCTAAAACCCATGCCCATCTCCTTTTTGAAATATTTAACATTTAGAAATGTCTTTTATTTTCTCCTTAGAAACCAACGCCCATCTCCTCAATTGAAATATTAAACATTTAAAATATTTCATCTCCCTTCTCTAGGCGTCTATACACGAGGAGAAAATTTAATATTAAATGAACCTTTAAAAGCAACTTAAAGTTGTTTCATTAGGCGCCTTGGTACACTTTATGACCACTTTACCCCTCAATATAATATTATAACATCACTTTATAATTTTACTTTATAAAACACATGAGTGGTCAAATTAAACAAATATTAAATTGCAACCTTAGGCTCTCCAACAGAAAACTGGATAATAATGTTGCTGCACAAACACAGGCTTGCGACCGCTCCTCCAAAGGTGACTTACTAAAAATAGCACAGCTATAAATAGTAAGTGTATGCCAAATGCCCAAAACTAAGCAAAACTGAAGACCAATGAGGAAACTATGACCAACTGAAGATGGCAACATCAAAACCCGGCCACTGCTAAAAATAGAAAACCCCTCCGGAAACCCCCAAACTGAGCTACTAAAAATAGCATTTACTATAAATAGCATACTGCTAAAAATAGTGACTCCAAATGCATTTTGAGCACAAACTAGGCAACCGTTGCAACTTACCAAAAATAGTAAGTCTGAAAAAAGTTGTCAGATGCAAATGCATGTCATACCACTATGAAGCTCTCTGAAAACCCAAAAAGAGTCCATAAACCAAACTGCAAAACTCCAACATGCAAACCCCTGAATCCACAACCGAAGCCTCCAAACAGCTAAAAACCCTAATTCTGCATCTGACTGGCCTACGGGCGTCTGGGAAAAGGCTAACTGTCACTGGAAAGCGTAGTGCTAAAAATGGGGGCATTACACCAACACTAATCTATATGATGAGATTTGTGCAAAAAATTAAACTAATCACACAATTACAAAGAAATAAACACAAAATCAATATACCATAACACAATCACTTACCCCATCTTTTCAAAAGAAAAACCCCACACTCCAAAGAACTTAATGTATTATTCAATAAGTAAAGGTTACAATAAATTGCCTTTACAAGAGTATCACCAACAATAGATATGGAGTAATTCTAGTTGTATAACAATACCTACAAAATTCACTATCAAAACCTCTACTGTGACTCAATCTGCCACCATAAATTTGCTTGAGTCCTAGCTCCTTTGTGCATTTAAGCTTCATTTTACCCATCAGTAATAACTGATATAAGAGATCTTCATGTGGATCTCCATTTATCGAATTTTCCTAAATATTGTTCTCCTTCATCCCCCATGTGCCTATCAAGTGTTAGATGTTGCAAAATCCTAAGATGATTCCAAGTCTAGGAGTGTTTTCACCATTTTCTACCATTTTGCAAAATAGAAAATTTTCCTTGCATTACTAGACACCCTACATGTTCACTATCTGATTCTAACCTCCATTTGTGCATGAAATTTGTGCAAATCCCTTTGCACCTTTGATTCCTTCCCTTTTCCTTTACTTCCTCCTTTTTGCAAAATCCCAATGGTGATCTAGACCTTCCCTTCCATCCCATATCCAAATCTCCTTTTATTTCTCACTATCTCTCATCTCTCCCTTTTTGTGGACTCTCAAAGTGGATCCAGATATTCTTCCTAACCACTTATTCTTCCTAAACACTTTATCCACTCTCGTCTCCTCTTCTATAATCTTTCTTTGCATCATCTTCATTGCCCCTTGTGTGGAACCCTTACCCACTTAAAAACCTTCCTCTTATCCCAACTCTGCTTTCTCCCTACGATCGTGCATCTTTTTCCCACCTCCCCTTTTATCCTTTCCTATGCAAACTTTAAGTGAATGTTTGAACTTTTTAATGCCCAATTCCCATGTTCACTTCCACATTGAAATCCCACAAAGGCTTCATAAGCCTTTTTCATTCATTTCTTCCTATGCGTTCTTCCACTTGGCTTCCAAATATCTTTCCAACCACCTTGGTATTATGTCTTGATGTCTATTCACACTCTCCCTTACATGTCATCCTCTCCTTTCACATGATTTGTGGAGTTTCAAAGTGCATATGGACCTCTATTCAAATATCTAGTTTTGAGCTTTAGGCTTGACCCAAAATCTACATCCCTTCCCAAGCCTCCCGACCCATGTTGAACTTCCGCAACTTCCTATGTTTGCCCCAACTACTCTCAACCTCCTAGAATGTAATTAATAGATTGATTTGACCTTGTAAATACTACAAATTGGTATTTTCCGTCCAAAGAGCATTGTTCATAACAAGAGTGTGAATCCAAGTTCAAAATCAACAATGGATGATGAAAATTAATCCATGTTGCCATGAATGCAATGGATGGAATTTTAGATGCAAGTAGTCCTACACCAGTTCCAAGCCACCATTTAGGTAGATTTTGTGAGATTAGAATTGGTTTTATGCACATCGTTAATGGCATCCAATTGTCCATTGAATTCTTGCAAGGATTCAGTGACCAAGACAAATGCTATAAATACCAATTCACTTGTCATTTAAATGGTCAGTTATTTCTCCATTTCCACACAACTGCAATGTTGAACAACTTCTAGGGTTCAAAACCTTGCACATCGATTTGCCATTAAAAAAACTCATTTTGCAAATCACGAAGAGGTAGCTATCTTCTAGCAAATGTTTGTAACTGTCTCCTTGGCCATTTGTAGACCTTCAAAAAAACTTCTCGACGATGAAGTGTGACAAGTTTGTCTTAGCTTAGGGTTTTTTCTTACCACATTTGTTGGTGTGAATATAATATGAATTTGATAAGTGTCAAAGCACTTTAATGCATTGTAGATATTACTTGTAATGGGGTTTTTCTCATTGCATAGATTTTTAGAGTTTGGAGAGGGATTATTAAGTATGTTCAATTATTGATATCATCTCTTTTGTTATTAATATGTGTTGTCTTTTGGTTGAATGTGACTCTGTAACCCATTATAAGCCACTAGTCTTGGAAGTGCTTTACCCTCCATGAACCTTAAAATGAACAATATTCTTAACCAATAGTGTAGGAGTAGGATGTAGTCGATATGCATTTCATGGTTCAATATTTGAACGGGGGAAACATCTCCGACAAGCCTTGAAAGATTTCACCTTAAGAGAATCATGTCCTACATACCCACATCTAACAAATAAGCAATGATATCTTGTCATGTCCCCGAAATTGTAACACTAAATATGAAACATTAAATAACAAAATCCAATAAATATCAAAATATAACTATAAGTAATTACAATTGAAATATTATTATAATTATAATTATAAAGATAACATTATAAGTATAAAAATAAAATTGATAATACAAAATGAATATTGAATATCATTGTAATTACAATCATTATAATTATAAATATAAACATAAATTATCTTTTAACTATTATTGTCCTAGATAGTATTATGATTATGAAATAAATATCATAAATAAAAACAACAAATATAATATTGGTAATTACTATAGGATTCAATAAACTAATATAATCTGAAAAATAAAAATACAAATAAACAAATAAACAAATATAAACAAAATTATAATAATCTCATTTTTTAATAATAATAAAACAAAGTATAAAGCAATTATTGAAGGAAGCGATCTGCTTTTTGAAACAATTAAAATAATTTATTAAGCACAAATGCATCCATAGGAGGGTCAACGATTTCCTCTTGGAATAATACAAATAAAATTAATTGATCATAACAGCGATTAGTTATGACTATTAACAAAAGTGACATCCTTTGGCAAATAGAAACCATGAACGGTCATGACTCTCAGCCCATTCAATGGCAAAAAGGCATTGAATGGATAGGGATAGAAGAATATATCATGAACAGCAAATCATTTAAAAAAAAGAAATTCTCTAAGAATCAGATCATCAAGGATATATCGTGGCTGGGAGGCTAAGAGGGTTACAACAGATCGAATAAAGGTAAGTATCTCTCATCTAAAATAAGAAATAATTAAAGTTTATATATGTAGAGAAAGGAACTTGTAAATACATTATGGACTTTGGATATTGATAAGTATGTTGAGAATTTAAATAATGATGGTTGATAAATATGTTTAAATATACTATGATTAATTAATATATTGCTGATGATTGATAGATACAATCTACAGCAATATATTTATTAAGCGAATGTTATTTATTAAAGTCATTTTTAGTAATGAGATTATGCATGTTGCTACTTGTTATTATAGCATTACTAATATGTTATTTTGAACTAGATGACTAATTATGTTATTGTGGTATGTCTTATCATAGTTATTTTACACTTGGTTATTTATATTTATTATTCCTATGATATGTTTTATCTAACTATGGTATGCAGATATGTATATTCTGTGATTTATGTTTATTATTCTTGTAGTATGTTAGTATGTTATATCTTACTATGGTATGTAATTATATATATATTATTTGTCATGATAATAGCAGCTCTGTATATTTGCATAAATCTGAGTTATCAATTATTGCTAAAATATAACATAATGGATCTGTGTCACTGACTTAATATGTAAGAACAGAATATGTGTACATTATGGAATGATATGCATATTATCTGACAGTGGCAACCAGTCATGATGAGGGAATGAGGGCCTACGAGGAGAGGAAATGGCATTGGGATCATCTTCTAAGTACACCACCCCATGGTGGATGGCTGAGGCTTGCCACATGTGGGCCAAGGGGGCTTATAAGGCTGCCCTTGGGCTTAGGAGGAGTGATTTCCGGGACACCCTGCTGTAGTTGCATCCCCAACCTTCCATCATGATGATTAATTGAGCAATAATGGTTCTGATAAGAGGTATGGTGATAGGATGCCTCACTGGGCACACCACCCCATATGGATGGGAAGAGGCCACATGGGGCCAAGAGGGGTGAACTACTCTTTGGCCTAGGGTAGAGGGTTTCTTGAGCACCCTATCAGACAATTTTGTTCTAGAAAGAATGAATTAGAAACCTAAAAGATTCCAATATAGATGTTCACTAACCTATTTCCAGGTCTTAAACAGGTAGTTGTGTCACTAATCTTACTTTCCTTGTGTTCTTTACATATTCAAATGAGAGCATCATATAATATTATCTTGTAAATATTTTCTAATTCTGTCTTGCAGGAACCTAATCAAGTTATAGATATTCCCTAAACCAAATTGATTATTTGAAATTGATAAATTAGGGCAGATTTAGGGGTTTTCCAAATTTGGGGGCATTGCATATCTTGATCAGTTTAATAGAGGTTATATGTGCGGTAGATTAATCCTTGGTTTAGAGACAACTTTTGGGACCAAACATATATTGGATGCAATTGTAGTTGTTTCAGTTTGTATATTTTTAGTTGTGATTAAATCTTGTTTAAGATTACCTCTAGGAAAACCCTCTTGGGTCTAATTGAGCCCAAAGTAAAAGATAAATTAACCACTGTCAACAATTGGCCTATCATCACTCATTCTTCGTTGATGAGCTGATCTATCCACCTTCAAGAATGACATATCCCTGGCTTTGAAGTGGATTGGTCCCACTAGAAGCTTGAGCAACAATTTTAGGGCCAAACAACCTCCATCTCAAGCACCCAATAAATAGGAAAAGTAATACACAAAACCATCAAATGGTAATTACAAAACTATAAGCTAAAACTACCCAAAAAATGAAAAACCAAAACCCAACTCCCAAGATGAGTTCGCTGGCTAGAAATAGCATATTCCTTCCACTTTTCATTAGCACATCATAATCCACTCACCAACTAGGGCATTCCATTTTGGCTCCATCATCTCCATTCAAAAATGTCTTATGACATGTCATAACATGTGCCATAAGTTGGTCAACAAGTGTAACTCCCTCTTACAACTCTTCTATGTGTCTGAGATGTTCTTACATTTCCAATACGGGAGACCCCAACTTCTAGAGGCCATAACTTTTGTTCGGGAGGCCATTGGGACCCTCTTTTTTTAATTGTAGAGCTCGAAGAAATCTACAAATTGGGCATCCCTAGAAGCACTATCAAACAAACTAGAATTTGTATTTTGGCAAAATACGACTCTAGCCCGAAAATTGAGTTTTTCTATTTTGTACCCTGAAAACTGTATTTTTTGTAATCTTAACATTAGGAGCAAAATTGAGATGCCTGTCCTAACATTCTCCCACCTATTGAACACCTTGTAAGAGCAAAGGGTGTAAACATCATGAACTAATTGTTAGGGGCCAAGAGGCCCATAGACTCATAGCAGAACCTAAATTTCTTTGTGGTCACTAGCCATCTACAACATTCTACAAAGAACCTAATTTTTTTGTGCTCACATGAAAGATCAAGTTTTTTGCCAAACATATGACACTCTGACTATCACATAGAACTCTAATAGCTCCTAGACTTAGTCCCACATCTGAACACAATCGTTTAAGCTAAATAGCTTCCTTACAAGTATGAGTAGCTACCATGTATTCTACTTTTGTAGTGGACAAAGCAACCACAACCTATTGCTTGCTCATCCAACAAATAGCACCACCAAACATAATGAAAACATATCCACTAGTGGATCTCCTACTATCAACATCCCCAACCCAATCTGAATCCACAAATCCATGAATAGACATTGAAGGTTGGTTACCGATATAATTACCATGATAATAAATAGAGCACTCAAAGGTACCTTGAAAATTTTTAACAACCCTCTTCACTATATCCAAGATTAGCCATGAAATGGTTGACTCCTACTACTTAGGTAATGTCAAGTCTTGTACAAACCATAGCATACATTAAACTCCTAGCAACACTAGCATAAGGTACTATATCCATATCCTCCATCTCACTAGGAGAAGTCAAATGTTGTTCTACTAATAACTTGGCCCCCACCAAAACAGAAACACAATGGTCTACAAGTTGTCATGTTGAATCTTTGGTCTACAAGTTGTCATGTTGAATCTCTCCAACATCAAGTTCAAATACTTGCTTTGTCCCAACCAAAAATATTTGTCTGTTTAGTTTCTTTTATCTCAGTACCCATGACGAACCTAGCAAACCCTTCATCTCAAACTATACTAAAAGCTAAGACTTCAATTGACAAATCATGTCCTTATTGTTATCAAAAAACAGCATATCAGCAACATATAACGTGATAACAAGGAAACAATCATTGTCCATCTTCTAAAAGATACAATGATATGATTTGGATTTCAAAAATCCCATTCCCAACAAAATGGATTCAAAATTTTGATGCCACATTCTAGGTGATTGCTTAAAGCCCTACAAAGATTTCTTCAACTTACAAACCATATTTTCTTTCCCTTTTTCAACGTAGTGCTCTCGCTATGTCATGTAAATTTCTTACTCCAAATCACCATGAAGGAAATTTGTCTTCACATCCACCTATCCAACCTCAAGGTCAAAAGTTGTTGCAATAAAAAATCAGAAATGAATGGATGTCAACTTAGCAACTAAAGAGAAAATCTCATCATAATCAATTCCCTTGACCTAGAAATGTTCCTTCGCAACTAATCTCACCTTGGATTTCTCAACACTAACATCTAAATTGATTTTTCTTTTGAACACCTATTTGCATCCAACAAGTTTCCATCCACTGAGCAAAGGTACTAAGACTCGTGTCATTTTTTTTCTATGCAGCCATCTTATCCAAGGCCACTTTCCAGGACTTTGCATCATTCATACCCATAGCCTCCTTAACAACCCTAGGCTCATTAGCGTTAGTAATCAAAACAAACATACATCCCCAATCAAGAGGATTATACATCTTCAATTGTTATCTATGCCAAGTGGACCTCCTCAAGAGTTGAGGTGCAAGTTCTACCTCCTCTTCACAACTCTCTAAACTATCTAAACTCAAATCCTCTTTAGGTCCTTAGTGGCTTCTTGTTCGACCTTCTTGATCTTTGGGGGAAGTTGATTCACATCTTCATTTTCATCCTTCTTTGGCTGCAATAATGTGGAAGAAGGTTTAACTTCTCTAAAGATAACACTTCTGCTATAGAGGACTTTTGGCAACAAGATCCCCAACCAATACCTTTTCACACCAATGCCATAGCTAATGAAGATACATTTTATCAATGTTCCATGGGGACACGTCCCCTCTCCCCCTCTAACCCCCTCATTTCCAGGACAAGAACATCCCCTCGCCATCCCACAACCACCATCCAAGACCTAGAGTCGTTTCCTAGGTGTCCCCCTCATTTAGATGGCTTGAGGACTCTTGGACATCTTAGAGACATCCAAGGGGCTCCCAAGAGTCTCCCGACTATCCCAAGGACTTCCAAGTGTCCCTAGCTATAGAGGAAAGGAAATCTTCATTTATTTTTTTAAATCAAAAAGTGTTTTAGAATTGTGTGCCCCAAACCCTAACCCTAATGGCCTATGGACCCCACCCAAACCCTAAACACTCACAAAAATTTAATAAATAGGCATCTAAGCCTTATTCCAAATCACTTCCAAGTTTTAACAACAAAGTTGAACATTGCAACATACAACTACAAAAATGAGAAAGATTGCAAGTGAGGTCATTAGGATTGAGGAATAGTGAGAGGACGAGCAAGAGCAAGTGTGAAGAGTGACTTCAATCCACCATTGAATCAAAAGATTCAAAGCATTATTCAAGCTTCAAGGTAGGTTTCCTTCATGACTATTCTTTTTTTTTTTCGTTGTTCAATTTAGTAACTAATTCGTAAATTGCTAATTTTAGATGACAAACTTAGAAGTTAATTTAGGTATTTACAATTTGAACTTACATTGTTACGAATTTTCCATTTAAATTTATTATTTTAATTTCACAAATGAATCATTGAATAATGAATCAAGATCAAATTTAAAAAATATATATATGACAGCAATATTTTATTATTTAGGTATTCAAGTTTATTTGTTAAATTATTTATAAATGTTTCTTTTGCAAATTTGCATAATTTTTTTATGACACATTTTAACAATTAAAAATTAGTTGTATAAGTCAAATTAGGATTTATTCTTTTGTGCATTCTCTACTTCTATGCTTTGTGCAACCTAAAGTAAGGAAAACCAAAGTAAAATCCTTGTTTGATAAAAGGTTGGTGAACAAAAATTCATATTTTTGTGTATCCTTTGCTTCTATGCTTCATGCAAATGGAAGTAAGGAAAACAAAAGTAGAATCCTTGTTTGATCAAAGGTTGAAGAACAATGGTTCATATTTTCATGTATCCTTTGCTTTTGTGCTTCATGCAACCGGAAGTAAGGAAAACAAAAGTAGAATCCTTGTTTGATCAAAGGTTGAAGAACAAGGGTTCATATTTTTGTGTATCCTTTGCTTTTGTGCTTCATGCAACCTAAAGAAAGAAAGAAAGAAAGAAAGAAAAAAATCCTTGTGTCTTGAGCCTATGCATAATTTATTATTTATTAATTTAATGACATTATGACTGTATGTTAATCAAAAGTTTTGTTTCTTAGTTATTTTTCTCACAATATAAGTGATGAAAAGGAACACACAGAGCTATTGGGGATTCAATCAAAGACTCCAACTATGGCCATGATGGGTTGTGAGGTAACTAGTTATATTGGTAGCACACATTTTAGTTGCCCTTCAAACTGTTAGAGGATTTTGCCAAGGGTCCATTTGATAAGAAGTCACTTTTGAAATAATATGCCACTAAATTGCAATCAAAATTTGGTTCATTAACAGGGGGCACTAGGCAATGGAAATGTCATTTTTGTCAGCTTGAGTTTCAAGGCAGCATCACAAGAGGTAATGCACACCTCCTTTATGTCACTAGAAAAGGTGTCAAGAGTTTGTGCGGGATTGTCACTTGAAAAAAGAATTGAAATAAATAAATTGTGGGCTTATTCCAGTGACTAAAGTATTGTACTTACCACTTTGCCATCAAGGGATCCTACTCCCACTCTTAGCAGTACAAGGTTTACCTCAAATCCACAAATTTCAGCTCGATCTACTTATACCTTTCCATCTAGTTTAGGGGTAGTTGCATCAAATCCTAAAGAGAAACATAGAATGACCACTATTGATGTTGCAAACATGGTGACAAAGTTATTCAATGTGCAAAACGAAGATGAGGCAAAGGATGACATGGGCAAATTCTTCTTACCAATGGCATTTCATTCCATGTGGCTCGCTCTCCTTATTATAAGGAGATTGTGGCAAAAATAATTAGAACAAGACCATCATATGTGCCACCAAGGGAGACAAAATTGAAGACGATAATCTTAGCTAAGAACTATTCCAAGATTAATATTCTAATGGAGAAAATTAAAGGTAACTAGGTCACTAGTGGATGCAACATAATCATGGATGGGTGGACAAATATCAAGCATCATCCACTCATCAACATCATGGTCACATTTACAGAGGGCCCTTACGTCCTTAGGGCTATTGATTGTTTAGGGCATCACAAGGATGTTGATTTTCAATTCCAAATACTTAGAGATGCTAATGTGGAGATTGGGCCTAAGGATGTGGTGAAAGTAATGATAGATGCAGTATATGTGTGCAAAGCTACAAGAAAATTGATTGAGGCAGCCGACAAGCATATTTGGTGGACTCCTTGTTGTGTGCATGCCATGAATAATGCACTCAAGGACATGGAAAAAATTAGATGGATCAAAAATGTGGTTAATGATACTAAAGATGTGCAAATGTTTATCTACAACCACCATTATTCAAATCACAAGCGCAAGTGGCAATAACCAATTGAATCAATATTCTAGTCAACAAAATGTTGCATCTAGTTGTATGCAAGCTACTCAAGGTATGAATGTTTCTACACATAATGTTATGTAACTTTTTCCCCAAGAGAAGAGAAAGTTATGAAATAAGCCTTTAGAATTTAAAAGGGAGATTAAAAAATAAAGGATATTGTGACCCTTTGGTTAAAATAGATACTAACAAAGAATATTTATCAAAACCCTTTTAAAGAGGGAGGAATAAATGTATTTATTAAATACTTATTAAAAGCAACCTTTGTGAGAGGGTGTGATGGTTTGGAAACCACCCCTTAAGGCTTATATAAAGCATTTATGTAAGACTTGGAAAATGGCATGGAGATCACTCAAGGAAGAAGGTGGTTTGATGGGCTATGGGCATTGGAGAAGGGGGCACACAAAGTGCGTCCAACTTGGGGTACAAAGTACACCTAGGATTACCTTGGCCAAGGCACTGGTGCGAGTAGGTACATGATGTGTTTTTACACAAGTTCTCCGGAATGTGCCATAGCTATGAGGACCGATACCATTAAAATCTTCTTAGAGTGAGAGTGACATTTCCAAGTGCTCTAATTCAAATAAGTATTAAAAGCCATTAATGATAAATGATATTGAGAATATTATAGTTTTTTTTTATTTTGATGCAAATTTGATTGAATTATATGATTGTGTTATTCAATTTACTATGCTAATTATTTCCTTTAGAGTTCTTACTTAATTATTACATGTTTAATTTACATTGGTTATTTTTATCTATTTTGATAACATTACATATTCTAAATTATTTCAACTCTAGTATTAACTATATTTAGATCCACTGGAAATACTTAATTAACTTTGGGAGAAAAAGTAGCATTTACTCAAAACATCCTACAATAAGAAGTTTGATATGCACCTTAGATGGTTCCACAACAATAGCCTATTCTTTTTCATTACAAAATGTCCATAAAATTGCGGAAGTACAAAGAATCAAAAAAAAAATTGAGCATATCCTAAGTGTCAAATCCTATGGAAAGCAAGGGGAGGAACCATGCCCAAGTTGAGAGCAAGCCATGTTTTTACGACTCCATTAAATTAATCTCACGCATAGCATCAATCATATGTCCCAACCCAATGCAATTGACTACAAGCAATTGAACAAAGCATTTCTAAAGAAATTTGATATTCTAAGGTTCAAACAACAAAGTATCACTACATTGAAATCAGCCAAGAGCTATCAAAGAGCATTTGTGCCTATGATACACAATTTAAGATGTTGGTCTCAAAGTCATCCTATGAATTGCACCAAATGTAGCATGTGTAATGTTCATTGGAAGCCTACTGGCACCCTACTACAAATTGCCCTCACAAAAGATGTACACAAATCAATGTGAATCCCTACAAGCATTACTATACATGGAAGCATTGAGAATCTTAGACACAATTGTTAGTCCATTTTTTAAGGCACAAATTGCAAATATGCCACCCTACATACAAAAATTGTCTACCACTACAACACAAAGTCAACTTGGAGTCTAGTATGTTGATTGTCGACAAGGAGGGTTATAGTAGACTAATTGCTGAAGGAGAAAAGTAAAATTTGTGGTGCTCACATGTGAAATTTCCCAAATTAACCATGATACCAAACATTGCCTATTGTTGCAAAGGGCAAAGCACAGAAGCTTGTGGTTGTACATGGTGCCTTTCCTCACATGGAACACAGAATGATTAAGTATAAGGAGAGTCCAGCAACACAATGGAATGTAGATCTAGAGGAGCCAACACAAATTAATGAGGATTGGGTTGCATATATAGAGTTGGTTGGTGTCTAATTGCAAGATCTGGATGAGTCTAGCGATTCTAACAATGAGGAATATGCCCCAGCATTTGCATCAAACAATCAAATTAGCCATTGGTACATTGTACTTTGTATTGCAAACTTGAAAAATTTGAATATTAAAATCCATATATTTGGAAATTTGGACTTACTGATTGTCAAATTGTTCACATAAATGATAAATTGTAACTTATTATACTAATTTTTGTAATTAATTTTTCAAATATTAATTTTTATAAATTATTTTAATAGCCTTCCACCCACCATCCCCAAATTTTGTAAAAAAAATTGTCATACCTAAAATTCATCCCCCCATCCTACAAACTCAAAGAAACACTATCAAAAAGAATAGCAACATTAAACATTATCATTTGACACTATCACTAAAGCAAAATAAACGAGGAGAAGCTCTCATGCAGAAGATTTTTTCTCGTCTCCTCTCACAATCAGATTTCCTCCCTTCTCTTGTTAGAATGTTTCCCTGGGGAAATTTTGTTAAGTAGAAGGCATCTTTAGTTTATTTTTTATCTTTTTTGTTTTTATTATGAATATCGTACCCAGACCAGCACTGTTTTCTATTATGCTTTTATGATGACCATGCAGTAGTAAGGATAATAGAAGAACAGAAGAGATACCTGTACCAGTATCAGTACTAGAACCATACTAGTATGGCTATGGAGACCTGTAGGGAATTACCCAGTACTTGACCTTGATTCACACCTGCAAAGACTAGATAAAACTTGATCCCCATTTCTAGAAACAGTCTATTTTCCTAGTCTTGAAAGTCTTCAAGAAACAAGATGAAAACTCAAAATATAAAAATAAAAACCATTATAATGACCATGAAGACTAGAGAAACAATCCAGCATCACTTTCAAACTTATATGCTAACACCGTCACTTTGTTAGAATTATTGTCATTGATGTCAAAGATGTATGGGGATGGCAAGTTTATTATCATGGTTATCACAATGCAATTCACCTCATTCCAAGGGCAGCATTTATCTCCGCAAAGATGCCATAAAATAAACTTGAAGTCTAATTTCAACACCCTCCTCATGATGCTTAAAAATTAAATTAAATCATTCTTCGACCCCCCTCAACAATGGTGCCCATATTGTTTGGAAATTAATTTAAATAAATTTAATTTATGTATAGGGCCGACCCTCTCATAGTGGCACCCAAAAAGGAAATAAAAAAGAAATTTAAATTAATTTATTTATACCAAATCTGTAGTGAAAGGTCACTTTGAAGTGGTATAAAATAATGAAGGGTCATCTCACTTTGTTAACCATGGTATCTATTCAAGAAGTCGCCCTGCTTCATGAAGATTTAAATAAAGTGTGTGGAGTATGGAGAAGAAGTGTGGAAAATTGGAAATAAAAGAGATATCATACAAGCACAAGCAGATTTAAGGAGCAGAAAATTATAGAAGATCATTAAAGGCAGATTTTGGAGGGAAAATTATTTAAGGAGAACAAATATTTCATCTATCAAGGAGTTGGTGCCTCTTATTGAAGGAGATTGGTGTCTCCAATAGGTTGGTGCCTACAAAATTTGTAAGAGATTTTTTATATAAAGCAATATTTTGCCATGATTTTCTCCCATAAGGGTTTCCATGTAAATCTTGTGTTCTTTTGTTCTTACTTATTTATATTGTGCTTTTAAAGTGATTGTGATTGTTAATTTGAAAATTGAACGAATATTATACTGATTCACCCCACCCCCCATCTCAATATAGCTTTGTGCTCTTCACACTTTCACATAAGATAGGTTTAATAAGCCTTTACAATTTAGCTTTGTTTCACCAAAACACTTCTCATATGCATCTCAGATAATTGAGGACTATAACATTCTGGTAATTTTCTATATATTAGAAATTCCTGTGTTCTAAAATATCAGGAGAAAACTAAGTTATTTTTTAAGGGCAACACCAATTTTCTCAGATATTTTGTTTTCCTTTTATAGGTCACAACATCAGGCAAAAAAAAACACAGTGGGAACCTCTTGAGGAATGGAACACTCTAGAGAGAAAGACTTTGTTTCATCAGGATATATCTTTAGTTTTTTGGCTTTCTATGTATCTACACAATGACGCTACACCAACTGTGCGATTCAGCTATTATCTTGAAATTAGTTAAACTGCTACGGAATCATTTTCCTTGGATACAGTCTCAGCTCTTTGTTGTTTAAATTTGCCCCTATCACTCACAGCTGCAAAACAATATCCATATTGATCCCAACAAACTATAATTGAACATGAATGCACCTATATATGCACACTATCATTACTGACCCATTGACAAATCAAACTCTGTTTGTTAATGGAACCAATGCTCCTTGCACACCAAACAATGTATCACTTCCAGTCATCTCCAGCAACCAACAGCTCACTAATGACCTTGTCTGAATCAAACCACTTCTACTCAGAGACCATTTACAACTGCATGTCATAGTCAACATTTTTGTTTCTTGCAAAATAAATGACTCAAGAGGTAATGATCTCTTGCGCCAAGGAGTAAACAACTAGACCTTGATTAGCCACACATACAAGGACAGACATGTTTTTAATACCATATTACACTTCACAAACAGAAAAGAACAACATGCATACAACGGCATTGCATTGTTCACTCTATTAAAAGAGGTGAAATAATAAACATGTTTATGCATATAACAAATGTAACAGAAAAAACCTCACTAAATTCTCAACATATAAAAAGGACAAAGCACCACAGTTTAGTTGAGATGAGCATCTTCTATCTTCAAATTTATTCAATGGAATTAGAATATAATAAGTTTCATCAATATAACTACCAAACTATGCTACTCTGAATATTTTACAGGACACTTTCCATATTAAATACAGAGCACATTTTTGGGTTGGGAAGGTGAGGCACTTCCAGAAGCCACATGCAAAATCAAGATTATTGGAAATAATTATGAACAATTAATCACTTTCTGTGGAAAAAGACAATGTAAAGCAACCTTCTAGGGAGGTCACTTTTCTTTACTGTCAGAAGAATATGAGACTTATACAAAAGATTTAGCTTAACGTGATAAATCTAGATTATGCAACAAGAAAAGACGATTCATTATCTATGCATGCAAAAGCAGAGATGCTCACTACCCTTACTGCTATGTTTCTATTTTATTCTCTACTATCATAAGTATTAATATAAGATTCATTGTTTCGAAAGAAATATGTATCAATTCAAACACCATTTCTAACATGACTAATAGGATGTGTATCATATGTCAAAATGAGAAAACGGTATGGCATGTTTTCTGGAACAAAGGATATCATGGTTGTTTGAGGGATGAAATCATTAAAATGAGTGCTCCTCTTTGTTAAGCCACTAAGTTGAGAGTAATCAATTTAGGAGATGCGTGGATAACAAACCAGCATGGCAATGGGTTATGGAACACCAGCTGGCTAAGAAGATTCCCCTTTCTTTGGCTGTAATGTCCCGCATTTTGATTGAGGCCAGGCCAACTCAAAATAAAAGTGTTTTTTGAACACTAACGCTAATAAAATATTTAGTTTTTTGTGTGGGCCGACTCATTTGAGGTGGCAGGATAGATTTAAATTTAATTGTTTTCTGTTTGATTCTCTGGCCGACATTCTTCATGTTGGCAAGGTTGATTAGTATTTATTGACATTAAGCTATGATCGAGATTATCACAGATATTGGACATATTGTCTTGGCGAGCTGGAGAGCGTAGCTACTCGGCTTGGTCACTCAGGTGCGTGCGTAGCATCACACTTGAGGATATTTGTGCACTTCCATTCTATTCGGCAGTCCACTCATGATGTATGGCGACTATTGCAGATTGAATACATCCATTGGAGGCACACGATATTAAGGAGTTGATTTTCAAGAAGCACATTCATTACTGAGGACGTGATTACCAGAGGCATTTGGCCGAGCCTCACGGCTCTGGCCTCACACGCAGCGTCCATCATCAGCTATTGCCATCGTTACCAGGCTCGGGAATCATCCCTCAACTCTGGCTCGAAGGCGTCATTACAAGGGAGCGACATCCATATTAGAGATCGGCAGAACAAGTCTAAGAGCGTCATCATAAATCCTACACCACTTGTGCATCATCAGACCTCCAACACTCGTCAAGAGTTCGGCAGGAGTAGATCACTTGAAGCGACGCCACTGAAAGGGTGACACTGAATTCGTTTATCTTTGATTTCACCGTTCTCTCTATTCTGATGTAAATGTACATGCTACTGAACATTCGAAATAAAGGATCATTTTGTGACTATGCGTGAATAAGAAATCTGTTGATGTGATTTTGAGAATCGTTGTCAGTGTTTTGTTAGTTTGTTTGATAAAATTATCTATCAGACTGTGCTAGGCTCTTACAGTGGTATCAGAGCCATAAGGCCTGCTAGTCTGTGGTTGTGTGCGTATGAGCCAAAGAGATATTTGGGCCCAGGAGAGAGAAAGGAAGAAGTCTGAAGCTGCCCAGGGAATAGGAGGCAGAGGTAAGGAGACAATGGGAGATCAGGACCAGAATAGTAAGCTGGACAATTTCATAAAGCAACAAGATCAGACTAACCAGGCACTGCTGCAAGCGATACAATCACTCACTGCTGCGGTCAACAACATCAAATCAGGGCCCGACAATGATGAAGGAGGGCATTCAAAATGCTCAAACGGGGAACATAGCAGAGCCTCAAATGGACACACTTATAAGCAACCCCAACCAAAATTCCTGCCAAAGGTTGATGGTCAGCAAGAAGGAGAAGAGCAACGCAGCTACGCAAGCATTGTACGCAAATACTTGGATCTGGAGGAAAACGCTCAAGCTGCAATAACTTTCGATCAGTTTTACTACGCTAGACGGAGTGATGAGAAGCCACATCGTGGAAACAGGGATCTCCAACACAAAATCAGCAAACTCTCATTACCAACTTTTGACGGGTCAAGGAGGATGACAGCGCAATCATGGATACAAAAGTTGGACACGTACTTCGCCCTCAGTCCCATGACTGAAGAAGAGGCTATCAAATTTGCCATCCTGCATTTAGAGGATTTAGCACATGAATGGTGGCACCATGGTATTGTGACCCAAGGATTCGGTCAAGTCAATTCATATGCAGACTTCACGCAGAAGTTAGTGGAGAGTTCGACAGGAAAGATCTGAAAGCATACTTTCAAGAGACAACCAGGCCGAAGCAGACAGGTACTATGGATGAATATGTTTCAGAGTTTCAGAGACTTGTTGTCATGGTGTCTGATGTATCGGATAAGAAGCTTACATTCTTCTTCATCGAAGGCCTATCAGATTCTTTTCGTGGCTTGGTGAGGGCTTTGGAGCCAACCACATTGGAGGATGCTATTCGGAAGGCCTTAAACCTAGAAGACTCCGCAAAGAAAGGAAAGACTACTATCAAGAATGCACCAGTAGGGCAGCCCAAGAAGCCTTTTATTAAGACAAATCCACCACCCAAGATTCCTCCAGGCCCACATGGTATGTCAAGAAATGAATTACACAAGAAGGGCTTGTGCTATTATTGCAATGAAAAGTGGAATAATCAACACAGGTGCCAAGGGAGAGGACAAGTTTATTACATTGAGGTGGTATCCGATGATGAAGTAGATAAAGAGGAGGAAATCAATGAAGAGGACACGCCGGAGGAGCAGCAAGGAGTGTCAATAGAAGGAATCCCAACAGGAAGTACCCTGGCAACATTATCAAGAACACCTCGGTATCATTCCTTACGAGTTAGGGGAGTTCTTCAAGGGCAGAAAGTGACAGTGCTGATCGATAGTGGGGCCACGCACAATTTCATTGATAAAAGGACGATGGCTAAGCTACGTTTGGCTACAGAGGACTTTGAAGGGTTTGATGTTCTGGTAGTCGGAGGCAATGTCCTCCCTTGTACGAAACGGATCCGACAAATGGAGCTAATGCTCGGTGGCCACAAAATGAAGGAGGATTTCTATGTGGTTGATGTAGGAGACACAGATATGGTCCTAGGAGTTCAATGGCTTCATTCCCTAGGAGAATACACCACCAACTACCAAACTATGGAGCTGAAATTTAAACATGAGGGCAAGGAGGTGGTACTCAGGGGTCTTTCCAGGAATGGGCCTATGATGGTGTCAGCAAAGAGAATGGAGCGATCCTTTCGAAGAGATCAAGTGGCATGGGCAGCCGAATGTTTGATTACAGACACCAGCCAACCGAAAGAGGAAAGAGCTTTCCCCAGCGAGATTCAGGCCATCTTGGACAAGAAGTGCAAGGTCTTTCGAGATATTCCAGCCGGATTACCCCCTGAGAGAGGATTCCAACATGTGATAGAACTAGAAGAGGGAGCTAAACCAATGATCACTACTCCATATCGTCACCCACGAGTATACAAAGAAGAGATCGAGAAGGCCATCAAGGAGCTACTGGATATGGGGTTTATACGCCCAAGCTCAAGTCCCTTTGCTTCATCAATAGTGCTGGTCAAAAAGAAGGATGGAACACTCAGGATGTGCATCGATTATAGGGCCCTCAACAAGAAGACAATCAAGAACCGCTATCCCATACCCCGAATTGATAAACTAATCGATGAGTTACATAAAGCGGTGTACTTCTCCAAGATTGATTTACGCTCAAGATACCACCAAATTAGGGTTAGGGATGAAGATATGCAAAAGACAGCTTTCAGGTGTCATTACGGGCATTACGAATTCTTAGTGATGCCTTTTGGGTTAACCAATGCCCCCACCACGTTCCAATCCTGCATGAACCAGGTATTCATTCTTCAGTTAAGGAAGTTTGTGTTGGTATTTTTTGATGATATCTTGATTTACAGTAAAACATGGGAAGAACATTTAAAGCATATAGAGGAGGTGCTTGACATCCTCGAGAAGAATTCATTCTATGCTAAGATGTCAAAATGTGAGTTCGGGATGACCGAGATCCTATACTTGGGTCATAAAATCAGCGCCCAAGGGGTTAGTGTGGATGAGGAGAAGATAAAGGCAATTCAGTAGTGGGCTACCCCCAAGAATTTGACGCAGCTAAGGGGTTTTGTAGGACTTTGCAGCTACTATAGGCGGTTCATGAAGGGTTTATCACAACTTGCAGCACCATTGACCAATTTAAAGAAGAAAGGAGCCTTCTCATGGAGTTCCGCAGCCCAACAAGCATTTGATAGACTCAAAAAGGTAATGAGCTCGTGTCCCGTCTTGGCTATTCCGGATTTCTCTTCTCCTTTTGTATTCGAGTGTGATGCTTCAGGGGAAGGCATTGGAGCAGTGCTGATACAAAATAAGCATCCCATTGCTTATGAGAGTAGGAAGCTCACCAAACCAGAACCAGAAAGGGCCTTCTCCATTTATGACAAGGAGATGTTGCCAATCATGCATGCTCTTGCAAAGTTTCGGCAGTACTTAGTTTATGGGAAATTTGTGGTGAAGACCGATCATAATAGCTTGAAGTACTTCTTAAATCAACGGGACCTAAGTGATAGACAGCAGAAGTGGGTAAGCAAACTCCAGGCCTATGATTTTGATATTGAATATGTGAAAGGCAAGAACAATGTGGTGGCTGATGCCCTTTCTAGGAAGCCTTATCTATATGCAATGTCTGATATATCTGCTGATTGGAAGGTGGGGATTACAGCTGAATATGCTAAGGACTCTTTTGCTAATGATGTCTTGGAAGGAAAGATAGTTGACGACAGGTTCAAGGTGAAAGAGGAGCTCATTCTCTACAAGGATTGAATCTATCTTGTACCTCACTCCAAGATCAAGAACAAGGTAATTAATGCCTACCATGACACTCCCCTTGCCGGTCATCCGGGATTCTTCAAGACATACAAGCAAGTAAGAGAGAGTTTCGCTTGGAAGGGATTGAAAAATGATGTATTGCAGCACGTGAGGGAATGCATGGTGTGTCAGCAAAATAAACATGAGCATGTGTTACCAGCAGGCTTGTTGCAGCCCTTGCCTATACCAACTCAGAAATGGGAAAGTATCTCGATGGACTTCATCACGGGGCTTCCAAAAGTGCAAGGTAAGGAATGTATCTATGTTGTGGTAGATAGGCTCACCAAGTATGCTCATTTCTATGCCATTACCTCAGAATTTAAGGCCCCTCAAGTTGCAGATTTGTTTTTTAGAGAAGTGTTTAGACTCCATGGATTGCCACAAAACATTGTAAGTGACAAGGACAGTAGGTTTATCAGCATGTTTTGGCAAGAGCTTTTCCGCTTAGCTCATATTGAGTTAACACCTAGCACTAGCTACCATCCTCAAACGGATGGGCAAACAGAGATAGTGAACAAACGGGTTGAGGGATACCTAAGGAATTATGTGACAAGACAACAATCAGCATGGGTAAAATGGCTACACCTGGGAGAATTATGTTACAACACTACACATCACATGTCCATCGGAATGACTCCCTTCAAAGCACTCTACGGATACGAGGCTACATCTTTCATAGATCTTATTTTGGTGGACAGTCGGGTACCAAGCGCGAAGGACATGGTGCAACAAAATGTGGATATCATGAACGCATTGAAGGAAAATTTGCAGCATGCTCAAAACCAACAGAAATTATATGCAGATCAGAGGAGAACTAAGAGAGTCTTTGAGGTCAATGACATGGTGTACTTGAGGTTGCAGCCATATAGACAGTCAACTTTCAAGGGTAATGGAGCAGAGAAGCTAAAACCAAGGTTCTACGGCCCGTTCAACATTTTAAGAAGAATTGGTGAGGTCGCATATGAGTTGGAGTTGCCTCCGGGAAGCAGGATTCATAACGTCTTTCATGTATCATGCTTGAAGAAAGCATTGGGACAACAAGTCAATCCTTTGGCTGAGTTGCCACCTCTTGATGATGAGGGAAAACTCATCCTTGAGCCCGAGACAGTGCTGGACGTGAGAGAGAAAAGATTGAGAAACAAGGTCATCCCACAATATTTGGTGAAGTGGAAGAACTTGCCCATCGAAGATGCAACCTGGGAGGGAGTGGAGATCTTTGAGCACCCCAATTTGAGGTTGTTGGAGGACCAGCAACGATCTGAGGGAGGGGACTGTAATGTCCCGCATTTTGATTGAGGCCAGGCCGACTCAAAATAAAAGTGTTTTTTGAACACTAACACTAATAAAATATTTAGTTTTTTGTGTGGGCCGACTCATTTGAGGCGGCAGGATAGATTTAAATTTAATTATTTTCTGTTTGATTCTCTGGCCGACATTCTTCATGTTGGCAAGGTTGATTAGTATTTATTGACATTAAGCTATGATCAAGATTATCACAAATATTGGACATATTGTCTTGGCGAGCTAGAGAGCGTAGCTACTCGGCTTGGTCACTCAAGTGCGTGCGTAGCATCACACCTGAGGATATTCGTGCACCGTTGTTTTCAATCCTCTTTCACTTCCATTCTATTCGGCAGTCCACTCATGATGTATGGCGACTATTGCAGATTGAATACATCCATTAGAGGCGCACGATATTAAGGAGTTGATTTTCAAGAAGCGCGTTCATTATTGAGGACGTGATTACCAGAGGCATTCGGCCGAGCCTCACGGCTCTAGCCTCAAACGCAACGTCCATCATCAACTATAGCCGTCGTTACCAGGCTCGGGAATCTAGCTACACCAACAGAGCTAGCATCGTCCCTCAACTCTGGCTCGAAGGTGTCATTACAAGGGAGCGACATCCATATTAGAGATCGGCAGAACAAGTCTGAGAGCGTCATCATAAATCCTACACCAATTTTGCGTCATCAGACCTCCAACACTCGTCAGGAGTTCGGCAGGAGTAGATCGCTTGAAGCGGCGCCACTGAAAGGGTGACGCTGAATTCATTTATCTTTGATTTCACCGTTCTCTCTATTCTGATGTAAATGTACATGCTACTGAACATTCGAAATAAAGGATCATTTTGTGACTGTGCGTGAATAAGAAATCTGTTGATGTGATTTTGAGAATCGTTGTCAATGTTTTGTTAGTTTGTTTGATAAAATTATCTATCAGACTGTGCTAGGCTCTTACATTGGCAATAAAGATGTAAGTTCGCTTATATTGACGCCTCCAACCTTCACCTCAAAGAGTTGACTGCTTTTAAAGCTAACCCCAACAATGGATGTATTTAGATTGATGGTGACATGATAGAGTTTAGTGCTAAGACAGACATGTTGGCTCTAATTTCCTATATTGTGAAATGAAATGTGTATGCCCATTACTTAGCATGGTAATATAAGATATGCATTTTTCAAAAAAACACTATCATTATAAATAATTATCACACAGATAGAAAGGTCAAATCAATTAAAGATATCAAGTTTCCACAATCCATTTTGCTGATGAATATGATATTTCTGGATTCGAATTATGTTAGTGTTTTTGTTATCAACCTTTCAAAATCACACTCTGTGATCCATCAGCAAGATAGAATAGAGAGCTGGAGGAGAAATATTCAATCCTAATGATGGATCATGGAGTGTGATCCAAAACGTTGATAACAAAAACACCAACACAATCGAATCCAGAAACATTATTCAAGGTCAAATCAACTAATAATCTGAAAAGGAATAATTCAAAAAAGCTGAAAAATCAAATTTTGTAAACATGCAGTGGAATACCATTAATATCCATAAACATCTTACTTGGGATCCTGAGTTATGCGGTGCAACACAAACAATGACTCCACGGTCTCAGGTCGTAGAAGGTTATGACGGTCTGCATATCTAATTATTATATCATCCAAGAACTCGGAACTTTTATTTCCTCCCTGTAAACCTTCTTCATAAAATTCCTGTTTCAAATGTTTCACATTCATACATATGCCCTCAAAACAAGCTACAGAAAATATAACAATGCTAATATATTAATATCAATGAGCAGAATTAAAAATAACAAAATGTATATGGTGCATTTATTAATTCCTCCAAAGTTGTTCACCTGCGTATGAAAATGTGCAATTTCAGGTGCCAGGCCAGTAGTTGTTACAGCATACATCTCATAACAAGTCTTCATGATATCCTCTGCAAGCTTCAAGTTTTCTATGTCCTCAATAGTCATTAAACCTTCTTCCATCGCCCTCTGCTTTGTCAGCCCTCTAGTTGCTCCCAATGCAAGGGTGCCAGGTAGGAAACATACCTTAAAGTACAATTACAGGAAAACTTGTTAAGTTACAAAGAGAAACAACTGATCATAGATAGTTGCATGTAACATGAAGCCTAAGCAAACAACTCATTTACCTGACTCTTAACAATGATGAGGAAAGCATGACTTTACTGCATTAGAAGTCTTTACATTTGCAGATGGGAAGCTGTTTGAAATTAATAATCTAAGATTCTAATATATAAGCATTCCAATAATTAATTGCATTTGTATTTATAAAGACAATAAGAAACATAGCACTTACTAGATGATCCATTTTGGGATAGAAACTTCCATGTTCCCCGGATGGCAACTCCCCTACGAAAACCAATCCTTTGGGAATAGACTTCTGAACCAGTCGATGTTTAACACCCTTAACTGCTTCATCATACATCTCTCTCAAGTAAGAGACATCTGATCCCCCATGACCTGCTCCTCGTTGCTGAAGCCAAACCTTAACAAGATATTCATAGTAGCTATCTCCACGAGATCCCAATCTGATATTTTCTCCACTAAAGTGTCCAGAATGCGGACTGCAGTAGCAAATATTGCAGGTTTAGGAAGAAAGTAGTTATATGAATACAAATCCAAAGAACAAAAATAAAAAAATCAGTAAATAAATACATAGCTGGTAAGTTAGCAAAGCTTTTAGATGTCTGACGATCAATGAAAATGCTATTAGAAGTGCTTTAATTCTCAAGAATGCAGTATTTGCACCATATTAACTGTCAATGCATAATTGAACTGCAGAAGAGATGAGACCACAAAAGAAACCCACCCACCCAAATAGATTATTGCCATGTAGAATGATAGGAACCATATGATGGGTATGCCCATTATAGTTAGAATGTTTAATAATAGTTATTTAGTTGTAACTTATATTTAGGTGAGTTGAGTCCATATGCAATTGGGTTAGGGGAAATATTATATGCCTTTAAGTAAGTCTTTTAGCCTGTAAATACATGCCTCAAATATTTAATGACCATCTAAAAATAGAGCCAGATTGATCTCTCAGTCATATATTTTGTATTGGCCTTTTCTCTTGTATTTGTTTTGAGGGAAAACAATATCACTGGCATTAAAGATTGACGGTCAGGTCTTTTCGACATCTGGAATTTTTTGTCTGATCCCAAATTCAAGATCACCCAACCTTCGGTAAATTCACTGTATATCAGGCACAATCCTATCTGATTCAAATTCTTTACTCTGCAGCAACACCCAATCTTATGGGAGATCCTCACTGCAGGCTCTTGTTTTCCTGCAAGAAATCAATGATTTTCTGCTAATGCTTTTAGCATTTGATGCATTGCTGTCTTTGTCTCTGATACTGATATCCAGTATTTGCAGACCAGAACCTGACCTCCATTTTTGGCTAAGATTTTCTACGCTGCCTCATTTTTTCAGCCAGATATCAGTTTTCCTTTACTGACTCTCTTTTCGTTTTCTGATAGAGACATGACTTGTCTACGGAAATTCTATGCTCACTGCAGATGAGATTAATTAAAAATTTCATGCTGACCAGAATATCTCATTCACTTCATAAATCAACAGGTCCTTTGGGCATCACCATCCATAGACCTGCACAACTCATGGTTTCTGTCCATTCATCATTGCCATCCATAAAGATCAATGAAAAACTTCATGCTGACCAGAGTATCTCATTCACTTCATAGATCAACAGGTCCTCTGGGCATCACCATCCGTAGACCTGCACAACTCATGGTTTCTGTCCATTCGTCATTGCCATCCATAAGATGAGAAACATGGAAACTTCCTAAACTTTAGAAACTTTACAAAAATTGGCATCTTTTGGCATGTTCCTTTATAAATTAGGGGTAATTCTCTAACGTCAAGAGGTTGTATGTACTCCAAAAGAAAATCAAAATTATGGTGGTGCTTCAATTTAAAACTATATCAAGGATACAAGGGGACAAGTCCCCTAGGTTTTTGCCCCCCGTACCCGTCCCGGAAACATTTCGGGGACAGGGGACGCCTAGGGGACGGCTGACAGCTGTCCCCAAAAGGTTTCCGAAATTAGGGGACGTCCCCGATTAAAGGAAACGTCCCGGAACGGAAAGGGGACGGATAGGGGACTCCTAGCCATCCCTCGACCGTCCCGAGGACGACCGGCCGTCCCCCATCGCCCAACAACTTTTAAAACACAAAAACAAAAGTTTTTTTTTAATTCTTTCCTTTGTGGGCCCCACACCTCCCAACCCTAATATGGCCACTTAAAACATTTTTTTACCTTCATTTGATCTCATTTTAACTTGCCAAAATAAAATTGCAGCCAAGAGCAAAAGTGAGAAGAGAAAGAGGAGGGTTTGAAGGAGTTGTTGGAGAAGAAAAACCAGCATTTAGGAGGAAAAAAGGAGAGCATTAAGGCAGCAACCAGCAAAAGAAGTGAAAGAGGTAAGTTCTTCTTCCATTATCTTTCATTTTTTTCCATTTTTTTCTAAGTTAAAATGATAAAATGTATGATTTTTTGTTTTTTTTTAATTTTCAGTTTGCAAAAACCAAAACAAAACAAAATGAGCAGCAGTAGTGAAGATAGTGAGCATGTTGAGAGGGGGGAAGAAAACCAATCAGTTCATATGGGGCAGCCTCAAACAAACCCATTTGATATCCCTTCTGAAGATTTGAAATATTATGCAAAAGGCCCTTTTAATCCTAAAAAACCTCTTCTTCAACTAGCATCACGTGTAGACAAAGGCAAAGGGAAAAACACTAGGGGTAGTAGATTGTGGCTATGTCACATTTGCAAAGATAAATATAATGGGAGCTATACAAGAGTCTATTCTCATCTATTGGGTTTTGGAGGCCATGGGGTCAAGGGTTGTAAAGAAATAAAAGATTTTGAGAGGATAGAGTGTTATAGATTGCACATGGAGGTTGGAGGAAGGCCTATGGATCAGCTTATGCAAACTCAATCCACACATTCAACCTCACCTATGCCCTCTATGCTTGGTAGTCCTAGTGTTGGTAGTGGTAGTAGTGGTGCGGGTGATGTTCATATTTCCACAAGAGGGAAGAGGAAGGCTGCTACTTCTAGTGAGCAGCAAAATATAGTTGCAAATATGTTCAATGTGCAAGCACAAGATGTGGCAGAGACTTCCATTGCCAAATTTTTCTATGCCCATGCTATCCCATTCCATGTAGCACGTTCTCCCTACTTCAAACAAATGTTTAGAGATGTGGCAGTTGTTGGTACCTCATTCATTCCCCTTGGAGAAAATAAATTCGCACTACACTCCTTGACAAAGAATATTCTAAGGTGAGTGTGGTGATGGAGGACATGAGACAATGTTGGATTAGAACAGGCTGCTCTATTATCATGGATGGGTGGACCGATATTAGACAACGGCCACTTATAAACATCATAGTCACATGTTCAGCTGGTTCATATTTCCTTAGAGCCATTGATTCTTTTGGGAAGCGCAAGGATGCAGAATTCCAATTTAATATTTTGAAAGAGGTTATAGAGGATGTTGGGGCAACTAATGTTGTGCAGGTGGTTACTGATTCAGCACGTGTGTGCAGATTAGCAGGTTTGATGGTTGAGAGTGCTTACAAGCACATCTTTTGGACCCCTTGTTGTGTTCATGCATTGAACAACGCATTGAAAGACATAGGGAAGATGGATTGGGTGCACCAGGTGGTTGTAGAGGCTAGAGACATTCAGATGTTTATTTGCAACCATCACACCTCACTTGCCCTCTTTAGGACATTTTCAAAGAAGGAATTTCTCAAGCCTGTAGCAACAAGGTATGCCAGCTACTTTATTTTGTTAGAGAGGATGCTTGAGGTACAGGAGGCTCTACAGTTGATGATGGTTAATTCAGAGTGGAATAGATGGTCTATGGCAAGCACTGCAGAAGGGAGAAGCATCAAACAAAAAATTCTTGATGATAATTGGTGGTCCAATGTGAGGTAAAAAAATTGTTAATTAATAATTTGTTATTGATTGCTGATTTTATATATATATATATATATATATATGATTTTATTATTAATATTTTTTTATTTTCTAAGTTCTAACTTGTCTTTTTTCAAATTTTTGTTTGCAGATTTGTTTGCTCCATCATTTCACCTGTTGTGGATGTCATTAGATATGCTGATACAGACTCTCCAAGTCTTGGAGAGATTTATGAAACTTTTGACTCCATGCTTGGAAAAATGAAGAAAGCAATTTCTGATAAGGATCCTAATTCGGGATTATATGAGCAAAAAATTAGGCCCATTGTGACAAGGCGGTGGAACACTATGAACACCCCGCTTCATATGGCAGCCTTTGCTCTTAATCCCAAATGGTATGTACCTAGACCTGGTAGGATGCCTCCTTGTGATGATGATGAGGTGAAAGAAGGGTTTATGAGGGCCCTTGCAAAAATATATTCAGTTGAGGAAGCCAGTCTAGTTCGTACACAGTTCACTGACTTTGTTAATCTCCGTGGTCCAACATTCGGCAAACCAAAGGCTAGGGTAGATAGAACTACAGTAGCTCAAAGGGATCCTATTGGATGGTGGTCATGGCATGGGAAGGATGCACCACAATTGAGGACGCTTGCTATTCGCCTCCTTTCACAGGTAATACATTAGATTAACATAATTTGATTTAGATTAGTGTTGAAGTTTGAACATTTATATTTTCATAATTTAAATTGAATATCCTAATTAGTAAATTTAAATTACTAATTTAGTTTTTAAATTTTGTCTCCTCTCACAGGTTGCTAGTTCCTCTGCTGCAGAGAGGAATTGGTCAACATACGGCTTTATTCACTCTATCAAGAGGAATAGGCTGACCTCTAGACGGGCAGAAAAATTAGTGGCTGTGCATAGTGCTTTGCGACTCCAGGATCGTCAGACTCCTGAGTATAGACAGACTCCAGCATTACGATGGGATGTTGATCCAGAGGACATCACACAAATTGATGAGGAGGAGAGACAGGAGGGATTGGTTGGAGTTCCATTAGATGAGCCAGCCCCTCACAGTGACAGTGACTCAGACTATGAGTCTGATTTTGATGCAATGTTGGCAGATGCCGAGTAGCGGCAATCATCATACTTTCTATTTCTATGTTTTGCCTTTGGACACTTGTGACTTTGTCATTTTGACATTTGTAGTACAAACTTGTAGCCTTTTGGGCATTTTATTATTTTATATCATATTGACATGAATTATGGTCCATGGATGCAATTAGGTAGCTGTAGTATTAATTTGTTCAATAATTCGATTCTATGATGCATATGTCAATATGATTGGTGATTGTTATGATTATCATTACTCATATGCAGTGTTGCCGGGAGACGCGTCTCCCCCCCTCTGAGACGCGTCTCGACTCTAGACCTATTTCTCGGAGTACTCTCCCGATTTCAAAATCGACCGCCTCCACTCCTAAAGACTTCTGCTGTCTCCCCGTGTCCGCAATCGGGCATCTAAAAGCAAAGTTCATTATTTTTAAAAATATTTATGCAAAAACGAGTTGACGGCATCGGCGATTTACGCATCAGCGCATTTAAAATTTACCATGGACTATATGCTGGCCGCATTTGTTTGGTGAAGACAAATACCGTGTTCCATTTCCATGCTTTTTTATTTTATAAATTAATGTGCTTAATATTGCCATAATAAATTGGATGATTTATTGAGAGGATTTGGAATTATTATAGAGTAGAATCTTGCCCTATTCATTATTTCCAACAAATGTTCTTTGTGGAGACTAGATCTCACATAATACTTTCAAAATCATGGAATACTCGTATTCTCACATTCTCAATGAAAGTAATGCCTTGTGGAGACCTGTAGATACAACTCCGTATCAATAAATCCAAAACATTAAATTCATAAAATTATAAAATTAATAATATTAATTGTAATTTCAAATTTGTATATTATAATTTATAAATTTATAATATTAGCATTTAAGCATTGCCATTCAATATTTAATTTTATATATTATATTTATTCTGATTCAGTATTCACAGACATTTTTTAATTTTTATTGATTTTGAAATTTTCGTATCACTGCTCACTGCTCAGTCCACTGTGTAACACTATTCGATTTCAATTTTCATCTACAGCTGAGCAATAACATTTATAATTTTATTTTATTATTTATTAATTTAATATTTATTACTAAACCTAGGATTTTATTATTTATATATTAAAATTTAAAAATGCTAATAGATCTCAGGTAGAGTCAGTTCATGCATTAAGGATCTGTCAATCTGATTGTAAAGTGGTGTAAATAACAATAAATTGTAAAATAAAGATGTAAATTGTAAAATTATAGAGTATATACTTTGCCTAATCCTGATTCATTTTGTTTTTTTTTTTGTAGAATTTGAATCATTAAATCAAGAATGTCGAGTGGGGGAAACAAACAAGGCTTGTATCCGTTGTGGAAGTATGTTGACCGTGTTAAGGGGCTGAAAGGTTCAGGTGGAACAGCCACTATTTCATGCAAATTATGCCCAATGTCATGGCAAGGTACTTACACAAGGGTGAGAGCTCATTTCCTTCACATGCCTGGAAAAGGTGTTGATCCTTGTACAAATGAGAAGGAACGATATGATGCTGTGAGGGATGAAGAAAGGGCTAATGGTAAAGTTCCTAATATGAGCTCTCATGCTTCAACAAACACTGCTGCAAATCAAAATCAGAATGAGAATATCAATAGAGAGACAGAGGTGGATGTGTCTTCAAGAAATGTAGCAGCAGAGAGTTCTCACAAGAGGCCACACATTGGCAGCTCAAACCCCATAGGCAGATTATTTGATGTGCAAGGTCGAGAAGCGGTTGATGCAGCAATTGCACGCTTCTTTTATGCCAATGGAATACCATTTAATGTTGCTCGATCACCTTTCTATACAGAGATGGTCCAAGCAATCAACAATGCACCAGCTGGATATAGACCACCTATGTATGAAAAGCTTCGCACTACTCTAATTGATAAAGAAAAAATTCGATTAGAGCAACAAACTGCACCATTGAAAAGAGTGTGGATTTCAGAAGGATGCAGCATTGTGATGGATGGTTGGACGGATACTAGAAACCGTCCACTACTTAATATCATGGTAACATGTAGCAAAGGGCCTTATTTTTTGAAGGCATTGGATTGTTCGGGGCATGAAAAAAATGCAGAGTATCTTTTTAACCAGCTATGTGATGGCATTGAGGAGGTAGGGGCATCAAATGTAGTCCAAATTGTTACAGATGCTGCCCCTGTTTGTAAAGCAGCAGGTATGTTGGTGCAAAAGAAATACAAACATATTTTTTGGACACCATGTTGTGTGCATTCATTGAATAATGCACTCAAAGATATTGGCAAGTTTGAGTGGGTTTTAGCTCTCATAGAAAAGGGCAGAAAAATTCAAATGTTTATATGCAACCATCACCAAACACAAGCTATTTATTGAAAATTTGCCAAGGTGGAGCTTCTCAAACCAGCTGATACAAGGTTTGCTTCCTATTTTATTCTTGTTCACCGTCTTTTTGAAGTGAAAGGTGCTTTGTGTTCCACGGTTGTTAGTGATGCATGGGCAGCTTGGAGGCAATCTACATCAACTGATGCAGTTGAGGTGAGAGCTATGATCCTTGATGAGAATTTTTGGGCTGAGGTTAAATTTGTTGTGGACTTTATTCAGCCCATATGTGAGGTGATCAAATTTGCTGATTCAGACAAGCCATGTTTGGGGGAAATTTATGAAGAAATAGATTCCATGTGTGAAAGAATTAAGCAAATAACAGATGCAAAAGATCCTTCACTATATCCTTTGATAGAAGGAAAGTTACATGGAAGATGGAACAAACTTAATACACCTCTTCATTGTGCTGCCTATGCCTTAAATCCTAAATGGCATAATATAGAAGAGACCAATAAGAGGGCTCCATATGAGGATAGAGAGGTAATGAAGGGGTTTTGGGCTGCAATAAAAAAAATATATGGCCGAGGTGAGGAAGCATCAGTTATAAGGACTCAATGGAATAAGTTTTCACGTGGACATGGTGACTTTTCTTCCTTGGAAGCTTTGTATGATATGCGAGCAAAGAAAGACCCTATAGAGTGGTGGTGGAACCATGGAGGTGAAACACCTGAATTGCAATCATTTGCAATAAGATTACTCTCACAAGTAGCCAGTTCTTCATCTTGTGAGAGAAATTGGAGTACTTATGGTTTTATTCATTCACTAAAGAGGAACCGATTGGGGTCAAAGAAAGCAGAGAACCTGGTGTACATTCATAGCTCACTTCGCCTTCTCTCTCGTGTAGATCCTACATACAATGAGGGTCCTTCAGCAAAATGGGACCAAATTTCACCTGATGAAGATGTTGCAGCCATAGTGGATGAAGCGGTTGAACCAGATGGCCTTATTGATTTATCCCCAGTTCTACTACCATCAGAGGAACCTGAGTTAGAGAGTGATGAGTATTTGGAGAGCCTCATAACTGAGGACCTTGACATGGATGATATTGATAATTGATGTGATGTAGATGATATGAGATATCAGATAGATTTCTGATTTTTGTTTTTTGTTTGCATATCAGCCAATCGAACTATCAATATTTCTGATTTTCAATATGTAATTGAATATGTAATGTGACAACGACATTTGGATTTGAATTTTGTGTATTTAAAGTTAATGTTTATTCTTAACTTTACAGTTTACTACTGCTATTGTTTTTGAAAGTTCAATGTCATTATATTTTCAAATTTTCTATATATTATTAATTTTTATGTTAAAAAAAAAATGGCGCCTAAATGCAACTATGCTCATATGAATATCTGAAATTTCCCTATATTTTTAAACTCCCTCTCTCTCTCTCTCTCTCTCTCTCTCTCTCTCCGTCCCTCCCTCTCCATATATATATACTATACAGCCGTCCCCTAAAATCCCCTCAAAAATTTGCCGTCCCCGAAACGCATCCCGCCATCCCCCCGTCCCGAAAACTTGGTGGAACATAGAACTATATGGGTTTCCACTCTTGTTCTTAGAAAGTGTTTTTTTCCAACTAGTCGGTTCGATTATGGTGCTGGGTATGGGGATTGAGTTCACCAATATGATGGAATTTTTTTTCCCAAGGTCTGTATGGCTGGGTTTGCTCATACAATATATACATAAAATATTAAAAATATATAAATATTATATTATATTTATATTTATATAGTATATTATATTTATATGTTTTGCAAAATGTAGGTCTGCTGAAGCTTCTTGTAGTGTAGCTTGGGGCTCTTATAAAAATTGGTCAGACTTCTAAAGAATTCCAAAGCCATTTTGTCCAAGTGCTCACGATGACTGACCTCTCCAGACCCCTCTAGAACTTCATTCAGATTTTCTCCTTTCATGCCCCTTGGATTCAATACATAAATTATGAGGGGCTTCAGTTTCATTCCTTCCAATGTAACCAGATGGGTCATCTCTACCAAAAATGCAGTTCTCTCAAGGCTCTCTCCTCAAAGTTTGTTCAGCCACAAAAGTGGATCACTAATTTTGGAAAACCTGATCCTGATTTCATCTAAAGAAACCATGGCTAGTTCAATGGTGATTCTTGAAAAGGGCATCCAGCCTCCATCCAATGTGGATGATTCTAAAGCAGGAACAAAAGCATTTTCTCAGATTAACTAGGAAGCCAATGGGGACGTTGTCCCAAGTGAAGATGAATCTGAGGGTTCGGATGCAAATTTCATAGATTTTAATGATTTTGAAGATGATCTCATGTCAAGATAAATCCTTACCATCTCCCAAACTGTGTGCAGCAAAACTAAAGCAAATTGTTGTGGTGTGATGAGACGAATTTGATAAATCCGGGGAAGAGGCTGACTATGGAAACCAGGCCACCATGGGCAGATTTTTCAACGATAAGGTTGCTAAGCTTATACTTGAGAATAATGGTTTGGAAGATGGTGAGACTGTATCAAATTCTCCAAAAACGGACTCTCAAAAGGCTGTGAAAGGTACAGGCTCCCCCCTCCTATCTCTGGAAACTCTCTCAATCTCAATCAAAAAGGGAAGGGATAGTAAAACAGACGCAGAATGCCTCTATTTAGAAGTGAAAGAATTCATTGCACTGGGCCCTCAATGGATCAGGAAGCTCTCCTTTCTAATAGGGGAAAGAGGCGAGCCTTGGCTCACACTCTAGATTCTAATCATGATACAGTTTTAGTTTTGTTCAGCTGTTAGCTTTCAGCTGCTTACTTTTCCAAGGAGGAGATTTGAGTTGGTTGGTGGTTTTGAGTGGAAGTGTTTGTTTTTTTTTGGGTTTGTATTTTCCCTTTCCAAGGAGGAGATTTGAGTTGGTTGGTGCTTTTGAGTGGAAGTGTTTGTTTTTTTTTTTGGGTTTGTATTTTCCCTCAAAGGTTTCTTTTTTGTCCCTCTATTCTCCCTAGCTTTCAAGCAGGGTGATCAAATTTGTAATGAGAAATTGATCCTATCTTTATTTCTATTAAGGGTGAGAGCCCCAATAGATTATATAATCTATAAATAATATTGAGTCTGGAGAAATCCTAGGCATAGGATTGAAATAGTGCAAATCATGACCGTTGGACAAGAGATTGCAGCCATCAAATTAGAACAAAGGAGTAGATCACAGTTGTCAAATGGAAACACAAGGAGTTCTATAAGGGTTTGATAGATCACAGAAAAAAAAACATAGGCAAGTTTTCAGCCTTCTATTTTCGTCATTTGTTGTGAATATTGGGGTTTTTGTTCTTTGTCAATTGTTGCAATCATAGTGGAGAAACAGTCTCAAATGATGAAGTCATTTAATACACGAAACGGCTACAGTTTCATTACACCTGACAGCAATGGCAAGGATCTGTTTGTTCACCAGACATTCCCAGTCCTGTCCAGTCTGGTATGGCAACAGTGCCCAAAATAGTAGAACCCAGTAACTTAGTTTTTTTAAATTAGTTTTTCATCTTGGGGAATCATACTTTAGTCAATACCTTTTTATGTTTTGTGACAATTAATAATTTTAAATTTTCTTTCTTTCAATTCAATTAAGAGTTATCTCTTCAATCCCTAAGATACCTTTATGTCAGGGTAATGGCGTTTAATTGTAGTCTTGGCGGACCAATATAACACCTCGTCTTTAAATGTCATTGTCTAGGGGTATTACTTATTTAAGGGGTTGTGCTGAAGTCTTTGTTCTTTTCTTTTCTATGCGACTTAAAAAGTGTTAGGGGTCATTAGTGTTGGCCTATCTCATTCTTTTCAAATTGGTAACTGTGTTTGGATTCACATGGATAAGCAGGTATTGCATGACAAGCAACAGCACAAGATAAAGACCATAATATACTATTATCCACACAGTTGGGTCAATTGCCTTTTGCTGATGGCCTCCAACTCAATTTGGCATCTAGAATGTTGTTAATGTGATTAATTTTACTTTGCATCAGCCATCCCTCTAGGAGGAAGAGCTTTTTATCACTCATCCTGAGGCTATCATTCCATACCTTCAACAACTATTGATCGAGAATAGTTTGCTTGATATTTAAACTAGAATAAATTGCAAGAGGCAAACTACCAAATACCTTGTTGACTATGAAGGCACCCTGTTGGTGGCAGCCAAATGATTCTTTAAATGCATTTTTACAGAGAATTTCCCTGATATCTTTTAGAGTGGAGGACAACTCTTCTCCTAGCAAAGAGGAAATGAGGAGGGCATCAACTAGGGTTAGTGTGTTTAGCTACAGTTATTTAGTTCTAAACTAATTAGATGAGTTCAATCCATTTGCAAGTGGTTTAGCAAAAAGATTAAGTCAAAATAGAAATAAATTAACAAGGAGATGGATAATAGAAAGTGTTGGAAGTTGGAAGTTACAAATATAAGATACTTTTTTGTAAGTCTCTTTGCTTATAAATATATAGGCTTTGAATATATAATTACCTCCAATAATAGAATTAAATTAATCTCTATTAAACAATTATTTTGAATTGGGTTTCTTTTTCCTTTCCAGTATTTGTTTCAAGGGAAAACTATATCACCATAGTTAAGAAATAAAATACAGAGAACAGGTTTGTACTACATGCATAAAAATAACACTAAATATGGTTGCAAAATCTCTCATGGGAAAAGGAAAAATAAATCAGACTAAAATACTGACTCTGAATATGAAATAAAACAGAAAGAGCATAAACTTATGTGCTAATGATAAATTTAAAAGAAAATGTCACTGCCAAGGTCCACAACATAATATATTCACAGTTTCACCTACAAGATACAAATGGCAATCAGATGATCAAATTACAAGCTATTCTCCATGTGACAAAGGCTTTATCGTTATCAAAATGCAGCTCAAAGATTTCAAAAACCATTATTTATTAGTTGAGCTAAACCACCTTTGTTGGGAAGTCAACAGCCTTATTGATACTCTAGCTTATTTATCCAATTCCTTGTTTCCACTCTCAGTTTTAATAATTTTGTTATTGATTTTACCTAGGAATTCGAATTTTGGATTCACCACGTCCTCATCCGTCGTTCGTCCGATCCGATGCTACCGCTACTCTGTTTGAAATGGCGACTCCAGCCTTGTTTCGTACGCCCATCGGCGAGCGGTATTATGCCACCTGATCTCGCCCGCAATGCACCATATGCGGCGGCAAACATACCCGCAATGTTTGGTATTCCGCCTTTGTATCGGCGCGAAATGATGCTGTGCAACGTTCCGCCTTCTTACGCATCGTGCCAAAACTCCAATGCCGAATTTATCATTGCCACCAAACGGGCACAAAATGCATCGTTGCCACAGTTCCCGTCAACCGCGCTATAAAAAAGGAGCTGCGTCCTCATGCTGATAAAGTACATATAAGCGCATTCAAAGTGTTCTGGCGGGAAAGCGGAATGATGAATTTATCAAGGAATGATGAGCACCAGCAACAATCTTTATTTTAAAACAAACGTCATACCAAAGAGCTGTAAACCATGAGTAAAAGCTAATTCCCAAAACCGGTATGCGTAAAAGCGCCATCATTGTTATCCATTCCATACCGGTTCCACCCAATCACTGGCGAATAAATGCGACGCCATCCTCCAACGCAGCATTCGGCTTCAACGTCTAATGGCGTTCTATTCCTTCAATGGTGCTGGGTTGGACTTTCCAATACCAGTAATCTCTAATAATAAGATATAGGCGAGATCATTTCCTTGTGGAGAAATGATCAAGTTGGAAAAAGGAAAAATAAGAGTAAAAAATATAAGACATCTCTTTGGAATAGAGATTGAGAACAGTCATTGGTAATATTCTGAAATTTAATTGGTGGCAGCCATTTAGGAGTAAATTTGCCATTTCATTAAAAGGTATTTACTTAGAAATATTCTAGCAAATTCTTTGAGGAATCATATCTTGAATTTGTGAAGTGTCTTGCAAATAGGAAGGCTGTTCAACCTTCTGAGTTCACGAGAGGTGAAGGAAGACCAGCCTCCATGCTCTTATCAAGTACGCCACCCTGAGATAGAATGGATGGCCAGCCTTCCACACTCGTGGGCCAGGAAGTGGAATGGAAGACCGGCCTTCCATGCTCTTGGGCTTGATCACGGAGGACAGCCAGCCTCCAAGGTGGACTGAAGGATGGAAGGGCAACCCACCCTCCATGCTCTCACAATACAAGGACGACCATTCTTGATGTTAGTGTTTTATAGCTGCGGGAGGTATTTCCCTAAGCAAAATTAATCATAGGCAGGTCGGCCTATCTTTCGTTAAACAAAATATTATATTGCTAGGTCGGCTCTAGAAGAGAGGTCGCCTAGTCTTGTATATAAAGGACAAGGTGTCTCCACATTAAGCATCAAATCAATCCATTCCAAGTTCGAATTCCTTCAGCAGCGGGTTTACTTTCAAGAGCAGCAGATTCGCTTCAAGGAGAAGTGTTATTATTTTGTGTATTCAAGGAAATTGCACTATTTTTCAAGTGCAGATTCATTGTATGAGATTCGACCTTTCTAGGGCCTGATTTTGAGTGCTATTCCTGCACTTATTTTTCTGATTTATAAGAAAATATCTTGCTGGGTTTTTCTCCCTCGAGTAGGAGGGTTTTTCTCCCTTGAGATTGCCAGTTGCAAGCATTTCCAATAAATTCATGAGGTGATTTGCTATAAGGAATATGCTATGATGTGCTGATTCAAAAATCAATGATGCTATGAACTATCAATCTAAATATTATGACGTTTTAGCTATGATTTATTGATTTCAATATTATAATGTTTTATGTATGGATTTGAATACTATCATAAAGCTGATACTTGTTCCTACTAATATCAGTTTTCAGTGATTAATATTGTTTTGCAGGCCTAAAATTAGGAATTTCCCAAGTAGGGACATTACAGCTTGAGCAACTTAACCGATGGAAGAGGCCTCACTTAGAAATTAACTGATTCCATTTGCATCCAAAATGATATCTCTGCTAGTGTTCTGTCCCTCTAACTCTCCCATACCTTAGTACAGCATAGCAATACTTATCTTTGATATAGATGCAGAAACATAAAATAAATAACCTCAATTCTCATAAAAAGCATGCCAAAGCTTAAGTTACTACATATACGACATCAAAATAACTACAACCTCTTGATGAAGCAATGAAAAAGCATCAAGAGATTAAAAAAATCCTTACCTGATATAAATTGGAACTAGTCCTTCAAACTTAGGAAGTGTCTTAAGGTGCTCAAGTACATGCATCGCTGCATCACCATATTTTGGATTGCCAGAAAGTTTACTAAGGTACCAAAACTCAAGTTGTAGAGAACTGACTTCCGAGGTGCTGCTTAGCCCATCTGGTGCTGGATGTGCAGATCGCTCCCGAAGAATAACATCTGAGAATGGAATTGCAGTTGGACTAGATGTAAAAGCAGACATTAAGCGATCTGCAAGGTCCTGAGCTCTTTCTAAGTAAATTGCAGGATTGGGTCCATCAAGCATAGTTCTAGAACCCCAGTCTCCGGCTGTTCCATTTTCTCCACCACTGAGACAATAGGCACTAAGAAGACCACCTAAGACTCGAATTGTAGTTTCAAACAGATTTACCTGACCTTTTTCATTCAGCCTTTCGGGGAGATTTTTCTCTATCCAATATCCTGCCTCTTGAACAATATCATTAAGACCCATGATCATGGCTGTATCTAAGGAATCTACAACAGTAGCACCAAGACCCCCTAATCCATCAACTCCTCTCTTACTCAATGGCATCAACTCATCAGAACCCATGGCATATTTTTTGTAACCAGTCCAAGCATGACGGAATGCTTCAGCTACCTTGGTCTGTCTCACGGCCAACCCTAACATCTGTTGTTGATTATGAACTTCCACAGCCAAACTATTATTCCCAACCTTTCCATGAGGAGGCAACCTTGGAGGAAGCCTAGGAGGCTTTCTCCAAAATCTTTTCCACAACTCCGCATTTCTATGACCCTCTGTGATCAACTTCTCTTCACCCTTCACACCGATGTGTTGCACAATCTGACTGGCGGCTGAAATACCAGGATTAGTGTGAGCTACTGTCAAGAATGCAAGACCAGCAATCATTAATAAAGCTAACAATTTTCCAACGCCACAAGATCCACAATTTCGCCTTACGTTACTCGTGAGTGCTGCTTGTGTGATCACCTGCATGCGTGTACAGATTCAAAACTATAAATTCAATTTCTGAACAAACACTAGTAAAATCTAACTCTACAACTCAATTTCTATCCCAATCCCTATTAAGTACACATTTTAGATTCAAATCTGAATGTCAGGAAAATAATAACAGCAACAACAACATTTGGATGTGTGGTCAAGTTCTCCAGACGTTAGTTTCAAAAGTTCTCTAAATTCCAGACTTGTACTATGAAACGCATTTTAGACTCCTGGCTTGTAGTTTTAAATTTCCATTTATTAGCGACTAGAAGGCATTTCATTTTCATGAGTGTGTGGACCATCTAACCCTCCAACCTAGGACCTCCCGTGTGCATGTTGGGTGGTCTACCACTGAGCAACTGGCCCTTTGTGGTTCCTGGCTCCTTTTCATTTTGAAGTGTGGTTTGTTTTCTTCCAACAAGGGGGACACACATTTATTTGTTCGCCCACTAATATCCCGGAGTTCAGCTGGATGAGAGAGAAATCACACACTGAATTGGATGGCATTTCGAACTCTCAGCTCACATTTCTATTTCATTCATTTTTTTTGCTTAACGCAGAATCCTCCATTATTTGTTCCAAATTTGGCGTCAATTTTTCACGTTTGTACGAGCTTTTGCAAACGGCAATTCCAAATCTCCTTAAATTCCCTTCCTTCCTGACTAAATTTCACTGGCGTGTGTTCGGCCTTGAATCTGCAAATCTGAAATCGTCGTTTTGGGAAATTTCTCCAATAAAAAATATTTTCTCAGAAGTCGAAATTAAGACAAGAATTTTGGAACCCTGACTCAATTTTATTATTCTACAATCCCGAGACCCTAGGAAAGATTGCATTGGCGCAAAACATGTGAAAGGCAATCCAATAAATCGGAGCAGTAAAAAGTGATGATTATTGAGACGCAAAAGAAAGGAAAAGAAAGCAGTAACCTTGAACACCGATCGACGGCGAAATTTCGCATTGTCGTAGTCACTCTGTATATCATGGCTTGTTATGGGCAGCACCGCCATTCTCCTCAATATCTCCTTCCCTTCCCTTCCCTCGCTGTTCCATGCACCAATTACCTACATATACTTACTCTCTCACTTTCTCCCTCCACAAGCCACATTTTTCTTTGAATCTGCGTCAATGGAGAGTAACATTTTTCTTTGAATCTGCGTCAATTCAGTAGTAAAGACACGGTTTCCAACTCCATTACCCACGACTCGTTTCCAACAAGTCAAGTCAAACAAGACGCCAAAGAGGTTGGATTATTTGAGCTCAGTTGTTGTATAGACTTTTAATTAGGGAAAAATATATGTAAACGGAAGTTATAGTGGTTAAGGGGGAAATTTGCATACCCATGGGGAAGTTTGCATACCCAATGCCAATTCCTATTTAACTCATGTGTTTGTGGATACCAAATGCAGTTCTTTTCACCTGAGCATTTGACGGTTTCATATAAAATTTTTAAATATGAAAGAAGATAATTTGGAATCCTGAGCAAGTAGGATTCAATCATAATGAATCCCACATATTAAACTCATTGACCCATTGCATGTTTCATGCAGTTCAATAACCCATCTCAGATAATGAATGGTCCTACTAGCACACCCATTGCATCTAGGCAGATGCTCATAGAGGAAGCATTGGCCTTCTCTTGTTGAGGGCCTACCCCAAACCCTGACTATTTCCATTCCGGCAGCTGCAGCTCTTTAATCCATGGAGTTTTCCCCCTTGAAGGCTCTTCCACTTAGCTTCTTAACCCCATTTGCAAAACTCTTCAAAGCAAGTGCCTTATGAACTGCTCCATTATAGAGCCCCCTTTAGCTCATCAATTGATAGCAGTATGTATTTTCCACAACGCAATGTCTGTGATATTACATTTGTGATTCAACCATGTAAATTCTGTTGAAAATGCAAACTCATTGACCCATGTTTCATGAGTAGTGGTTCACAAGAACCCATCTCTCCTGACAATGAATGGTCCACTTAGCACTCATTGCATCTAGGTGATGCTCACAGAGGTGAAGCACTGGGCCTTCCTAGGAGGTCACACATCCCAAGATTACCTATTCGCCGGCTTAACCATGCTCTTGCTAAGCTGGGTCACCAGCTTCTTAAACCTCACTGCTGTTGTTCCTTATGAACCATTCATTATAGATCCCCTTAGCTCATCAGTTGATAAGTAGGAGGTATTTTCCACAACATGTGGAGCAACTATTATTTAAGAATTGATAATAAATTCTGAAAAAAATGAGGGGTAGAAATTTTCCTTTCAACTAATTTTCATAACAAATTATTGTTAGTGATATCATTTTCATTGTGGATGTTGTCTAGAGAGCAAATGCAATTTAATGAGGGGCATATTCCGTACAAGTCATTCAAAGGTAGGCCTATGTGATCTTATCAATCTTCATTTCTAGAGTTTATAGTTCCAATTATTGTTGTAGTTTACATTTCTAATGAATTTTTTATTTTACATTAAATTTACTTTTTTGTGAATATTGGACCTACACATATTTTCAATGCATATACAAAATTTTATTTTGCAATCCTTTGTATAGTAACTAGTTATTTATATTAATTTGATTAGATATACCTTTTTTTACCAATATCTTTAACATCTCATATCTCAAGCCTTATGTTGGGACTCATTCCATTAGACAAAGTGGTTTTAATGTTATGGAGCAAAATATAGAGCAAGCTAGAGTGGATGGACTAGGTTCAATGTATCATTTCATTCCAACCAATATTTATGAACCTCTCTAAAGTTTCATTAAATGATAAGGGTCAGGTGGGTGGGAGATATTTTGGCTTTGGATTGAATGTCACTTGAATGTGTGTGGGTTCAAAAATTAGGGTTGTTCTTGTTGAGATTAAAAATGTTTTATTTGATATGCTAAATGATTAGCAAGTGCACTTGATGGTTTGACTTAAATAATCTCCTTATTATGTTGAACTTAATTCAATAGTGTTCAATTTTCTTGAAGATTTTTTAGTCTTTAAACCATAATACCTAATTTATTACAAATAATTGGCATAATAACTTATGTCAAAGTTAGCTTTATAGCTCTTGAAAATTAAGATATTATTCACCATTATTTTACAAATAGAGCACATATGGTTCTGATACAATGATGGTGTGTGAGTTTTGTGAGAACATTAGGAATATCAAACCAAAATAGCCTTGTAGTGTTGGGGCATTCATTTGATAGTGTACATTCATGAACCTTGGCCAACTGCGGGGATGTGTCTACTAAAAGAAGGTTATTTAGCAATATTTCAAATATTTTATAGTATGAATGTTGATTTGCTTCGCCAACTCCCAATATATAAATGTTTGTTGTGGTCATGTTCCTACGTAACAAACAATAGATCATAGCATTCATAGCAATAAAGTGGTTTTATATGCTTATACTTAATTTTATGTACTAGTCATTATTTTATCTAATATACATTATCCAGATTTTTAAAAGTTATTTTGAAGTGGCTTAATATTGTCAAATTGGTTGTTTAATGTAGGTACCAACAATATGTTATTTTTTATGGAAAAAATTGCATATCATCTAATTCCTTGGCATGGTTTCCTAAATTTCACTTAAATGCTTTCACAAGATCGCATAGGTGAAATTTGTTCTAATCTAATGATGACTATTACCCAGAGTTTGTTCCTAGTACACAAGTGAACAATGAAGAAGTGGTCACTAAAGTAATTGGAAAGGAAATTCCAACTAATGAAGTAGAAATCACAAAAATCAGTTTCATGTACCTCCTTGAGCAAAAATTAGAGTTTTTGGAGCATTGTAAACATAATAGTTCTAATTGAAGCTAAACAAATTGAAATATAAATGCAATCAAGTGGTAATGCAATGAGAAAAACATTAAATTCCATTGAAAATAGAAAAATTATTCAAGGATATTGCTCTACTTGTGGTATTTCTCACACAACCAACCAATGTTGAGATTGTCAGAAACATATTCAACTTGAATACAAAATAATTAGAGACTACGAACATAATATACCATCTAGGCATGATAGTTACTAGAATATGACAAGTTGGGAGAGGGTTGAAAATAAACATCCTACAATGTTCATAGTTAAATTTTATGATACAATGGAACCACATTTGATAAAGATCAAGCCACTAACCCAAGAAATATCAATGTTGACTCTTGGGTGAAATCACAATACTGTGTCTCACTTTTTTCCCAAGACATACATTTACATCAATATTTTTAACTGAATCTTCATCTTCTGAGACCTATAGCAGCTAAATTGTTAAGAATTTGAAGATGATGCGAACTAGTGATTTGTAACAATTTGTGTGTAGATTCCAAATATATATATATATATATATTTATTTGAAATAAATCATGAATATTTCAACATCTCCTTTAATAACTAGTTTTAAATAGAAAAATAACTTTTTAGAAAGTAATGTTTGTGCCGTACAACATAAATTTTTTTCTATAAAGGATAAAATTCTAATTTTTGAAATATAGATTCACAACATCAATATCTAGGGAAAGGATATTTTTTCATAATTTTTTGTTACATATATATTTTTTAATTAATTTTTGAAGTCATTGTAACTATAATTTGGACATGTGTGTGTGTTGTACAACCTAACATGTCATGTATATATCGAAAGATCCAATTTTTCTTTAAATTTAGTGAAACAAGAACATCAATACCTAGGGAAAGGGTATTTTTATAAAAAAATTACAGTGGTTTACTATTTTTCCACCTCTTTAGAATGAAGAGCTTGATGTTCAGAGAAAAACCTATGTTTAGTCAAAAATGAAAATTAAATACAAGATAAAATGAGAACACATCAAAACTATACTTGTTGGAAATCTCGTTTCAAGGGCTACAATCTTGCAAAAGATCATTTCTAATTGATGTTATTTAATCCTTCAAAAGGTAATGTAAACATGTTTTTTTGCTAGCATTTTGATAGACGTGAAGGAGACTCCATTGTGGGTATGATTTAATACTAGAGGGGTTCTATCCAAGGGGGTTTTATCTAAGGGGGTCTTATCTATCCCTATTCAATTAAAACCCTTTATATGGAACCTCTCAAGGATAAAATCATTAGTTTTTCCAAAAAAAGTGATTTTAGGAAAAAATCAGCATGTCCCAAAAGTGAGACACACTATTGTGACAACACCCTCTTCTAATACAAGTTATGCATTTGATGAGAACAATCCTCCAAATGAAGATAAGCAATTGCATGAACCTGAAACACCAAATATGAAAATTTATGACCAATCTAAAAATGGCAATGAATGGGATAATTAATTTATGTAGAAAAATGAAAGTCAATTTCCAATTCAATAGGCATGAAGGATGTTATTGTTGACAACAATAGGTTGTTGATTTCTAGTCTATAAATGGTTAGGGATAGATGCATTAAATTTCATGAATAATGCCTGAACAAGGATGGTTTGAATGAAGAAAGATTGTATTGAAACTTGAAGAGCAAAAAATTAATGCCCAAATGAGCATAG